>PVKC010041382.1:0-12156 GCA_004027635.1 Crocidura indochinensis | reverse complement strand
AACAACACACTGTTGATTCGTGCAAACATGTTACTTTTCCCCATCTGGATAGCTTGTTAGACAGCAGAGAAATCCTTGAGTGGCTTTTCTTTCTGTCTCCAAAATCACTCAGCACCTTCACAGCCCTACTTTGAGCCCTTGTAAACATATGAGCTGGGAGAGAAACTAATCCTCACCTACACTTCTACCAATCCTTTGTGAGCGCCCAAGAATTAAATGTACCAAAGAAAGGCTCCACCCGGTGCAATTGGCACAGGCTTGAAAGATACAGCCAGGTTCCCTTCACATGGATCATATTTCCCTTTGACATGATTCTAAATTCTTTACGCCCAGCAGGGAGACCACTGATAATTGCCTTTAATTCAGTGCGTGTGTGCGCATACACACACACACACACACACACACACACACACACACACACACACGACCAGTACTACTGAAAGCCATGCAGCATTCTCTCTGATTTGGTTAGGGACCTTTTTCTCTTTGGAGTTATTCTATTCACACAGGCTTATGTGTGATATCATTACCATAAATATAATTTCATCTCTCTCCGGAAGTCCTTCATGTACAGGGTCAATGATGATTACAAAGTAGTCAGGGCTGAGGTTGCCTTAAAGTACCTTTTCTTCCTGTCATGACAACAAAATGTGGTGGAAGCAACTCAATCAACAGTTCTTGGAGCATATCCAGAGATCCCCCAGAGATTCTCCCTGCCCCAGCCCCCCACATACTCACTACAGTAGTTTTATCCAGAGCAAAACTTGCTGAAGAAAGACCGAGGTAGAATGAGGGTGTGGCATCCGGGTGCCCCCTCAAAAAAAAAAAAAAAGAATGAGGGTGTGGAATTTGAAAATTTGTTTGGACTCAATGCACAGTAGGGTGGTTGTATTATGTTTTGAACATGTTGAATATGACTTCCCCCCACCAACCCCCATAACTACACTCCTATGGGAAGACAAATAGACACAGCACAAAGGAAACTTTGCAGTGCAGCTGAATGTAGCATCAGAACCAGAGCAATGGTGTCCTGAGCAATAAACCCCCATATCCTGTGGACTTAATGGCTTGGGTCTACAGGGAGAAACTTTACTTCCAAAATTAATAAAATTCTCAATCATGCCACAACTTCTAAGTAAGGCACAGTTCTGATTATTGTGTCCATAGGGCTAAATCCTAGAATAGTGTTAGAATATAATATAATATCTTATATAATAGAATATAATATCTTCTAAAAGAACAGAAAACAAGCTCCCTACTTAAGGTTCTAGCAACCACAATCAAACAAATAAAAACACAAAAGATGTTTTTTATTTAGATCATAAAATTAACATTACCCATTTTATATGCCCCCTAGGTACAAATACTTGAGCTGACCAGACAGGTAGTTTCACCAAATTTCTGGTGGAACATAGTTTGCATTTTAAGTGCTTTTCAATAATCAACTGCTACATTTCAAACACTTGTTAGCCACATGGTGCTGGTGGTGGCCCTATTTTACCGACAGCTCTAGAAGCTATGGCCTCTCCTGTCTTATCCTTACTCTGTCCTCAGTTCTTCACTCTTGTCCTCATTCTGCTGGAAAAGCTGATGGCCAGGGACAAGCCTTGATTCATACCCTGCTTGCAGCCTCTCTAAAGCATCAAGAACTTGTGATATCTACCATTCTCTGTGTTCCTATTCCCAACCATGAAGTGAGAAACGGGAATGGAGTGCAGTAACATGCACTGTGTAGCCAGTGCTGGATTGAAACACCCTTTGAGGTATCATGATGCCATTTCCTGTCATTCCTCTTAGGTTTTAAGAGGTGCCCTACCTTAGTCATAGTCTTTTAGCAGTACAGAGGTTTCAATCTAGGTCTGGCTACTCATTCTCAGGGATAACTGAATACCATGAGTGCCTTAGGAAAGCAATTTGACCTGGGGTTTCGGAGGTTAGAAAGAGAGTATTACATCTCTGTGTGGTTAACCAAAGTGAATACTCTTCTAATTGGGATTCTTAAGGAGGCCAAGGAGCTTGTTTTACTCACTTAAGGTTTTCAAGGCAGTGAAGCAGATTTCCCACCCACCCCACACACACACAAAAAAACACATTGAAAACCTGCACATCTGACATCTCCATGCCTCTCTGCCCATGGGCCTTTTCCTGCATGTCCCTTCTCCCAACTCCAATGCAACCAAATTCCACAGGCTTGCACAGTGTTCCTAGACCCTTAATGATATTGTGGCCAGAATTGATGAGCCTTCTTGTGGTCCCTGGCCTCAAGAATGACTTCAGATCAGGCCAGCCTGCCAAGGATGATGTGAGGCACTTACTCACTGTGGAAGACCCCAGGGAAGCACTTCCCATCGGTGAAGATGCTGATCCCATCAAATACCAGTGCAGACATTCCAGCTGCAATGTTTCATAGGGACAAGGTGGCCAGGAGCTAGCTAGCCTTCTTCCTGGTCAATGGGGACAAAAGAGAGGAAAAGGTACAAACCCTGTGGGGCAAGGGGATCTAGAAGAAATAGAGGGGTGCTCAAATCATTGAAGTCCTTTATGGTATCAAGATAAGGGAAAGATTAGGGCTTTTTGTTTTCTATTAGGCAATAGAATGTTTGGGAAATGGATGGTTCCTAGGCTAAAAAGTAGAAAACAGAGATTATAGAGATTCTTCATATGGATTCACTCAATTGTGGGTGTGGAACTTGGGGAGGTATGGATCAATCTAATCTGGCTCCAATTTGACTCCAGGAAAGGATTTAAAATATGGAGCATGAGAGGGCAGAAGAGACTATTTCTTGGGGTAGTGAGTCATACAAAATCCTTCTGGTGCTTATCGGGCTGGAGATTGACCAGGGAGGTCATTCCAAAGCAAAAATGCAGCCTCTCTGTGTCTCTGTCTCTCTTCTCCCTCTGTCTGGGTTTGTTTCCTTGTCTTTGCCTCTCAAATTCCTCTCTGCCTGTCTTTGTTTTTCTGACTTATTTCTGGCTCTCCCATCTCCCTGCTTCTATCAAATGAGGTGAGCATGTTGGTGTAAGAAGCCAATCCTAATTAAGAACATGGTTTCTACTTATGGGTTAATTAATATAATCTAACTCTGATTTCTTTCTATAAAACCAGGCAGTATATTCGAACATGGGGGATAAAATCTTTCTTCAGACACCATGTATGTTCATCTTCAGACACAAAGACACTCAAACAAGAACATACCAGACCCCTCTTCCAATTAGCCAAATCAAACTCCCTGGGTTATCAGAAAGTGATGCAAATTTGAGCCATACTCAGTGTCTCTAAATTAGGCAATTGAAGGTCTGGTTCTGGTCAATAGTCCTCCTGGCCAAGTGCCTACAAAACCTGAGGTTCCCAGACACTCATCTTTCTAGGAAACTCACCAAAAGTGAACACCTAAACTTTTGAGGTATAGAGAGGGGTGACAAGCCTCTCACTGCTCAGGGCTTACTCCTGACTCTACAGTAGGGATCCCTCCTGCAGGCTTGGGGGACCATAAGTGGTATCGGGTGTTGAACCTGGCTTGACTGTGTGCAAGGCAAATAAATGCCCTATCCACTGTTATTCCACCTCTGAGGGCTTGAACTTTGAGCTACACTTTATTCATCCCTTCCTGTGAGCTTATATATCCTGCCTAGAACACAATCTCATCTCATAGACTACACAGGTGCAGAAACTATAGGATGACTAGGGAGTGAAGTGGCATCAGATAAGGCCAACTTCATATATACCCTGATTGCCTAGGGAAATCAAAATGATTCTTTCTTAATGTACGGGTCAAGTTTTCTTGGATCTAGGCTAACTTGTATGTGACTTTAATCCTGATATTCTCGGCTATGTTTCTATATCAATACACTCTCCAGTCACAGCGTCGTTTAAGAACACACACAAGTTGTTTAAGAACTTCTATGATATTAAGGTTTACAGTTTAAATTTCTAACAGGAAATAATGTTTCAGAGCAATGACTGTCTTGGTTGTTCTCTACAGCAAGGATGTCCTAATTAAACTTAGTCAGAACTCCTGAACACTGGACTAATGAAAATTCAGTTACAACCAGAGGTGTTTTATTCTTTCATGGGGATTGTTCCCAGGGGAGTCGTGGTACCAAATCAATCCATCAGCCCATGCTGAGACAGGTGATGAATTAATTGTGTGGTAGAGCCAAACAAACAGTCAGAATTCTGAACTTCCAAGTTCTTCTTTGTACCATTTTCTGAAGGCACTGCCATTATTTCTTTGATAGTAGATTCTCTCAACCAAAAAATGGAACTTAAAAAAAATCAAACATAGTGTCATTGCCCTGTGTATCGACTATATTGGGCATAATCATTATGTTGAAGAAATAGACAGGTACAAATGTGGAAGGTACAACTCTATGTGCTACCAAAAATCATGTATTTGTGAAGAGTAGGGGGCTCTAATATGAATGGATCTTGTTTGCACTGGAAACTGCCACTTGGAGGGGATCTTAGAGCATAGGTCATTCATTCCATCTCATGGAAGGGAGTGTTTATGTCTGATCTCAGGAAAGTCATGGGCCTCTTGAACTGGCACCTTTGAAATAAGCCATCTTTAGGGACCTTCAGGATTTTTGGACCCTTAAGATGATGCTGTGACTTTGAGCTCTTCTTTGGGAAATTTTAGGGCTTCATAAGGTCAGTGATGTAATCCTGGAGAACCCTCCCAAGATCTATTTCAAATAAGTACTAGATGAGTCACATCTTTGAGCAGACAGCTTCTCTCCTGCTTGTTCACTCATCATCATCAAAGTAAAAATCATAAGTCAAGTATGTGATATTGTAAATGTGTTTGGCCTGTAGATGTGTTCCCATGCACAGTTCCCACTGGTGGGAGTCTCTCATTACTGCTCATCCTTCTTCTCACTTGTGGACATACCCATTATTTTCCTACCAGCTGTCTGCTTGCTCCCCTGGTACTGGGATTTGCTCTCACCCAGCCAGATGCAAGTTCTTGGCATCTTACCTATCCTCATAACTCTGTCTCCACTTACTCAGGGACTTTGCCATTGAAGATTAAGATGGATTAAGATGCCCTGATGACTTTTTCAGGCTGGGTAGTGATTTCAAATGCATTGGGATTTGGGGAGCAGTACATTAAGAGAGTACATACTTTGAAAGCAGCCCAAAGTTAAAATAACTTTTAAAATAAGGGAAACATAGAATGATTTGGGTGTATAAAAAAGCTGTATTGTTCTTACACCAACACATTTCACACTAAAATTAAGTTATTTGAGGAAAAGATGAGATAAAAATGCCACATGTGGTTTACTCTCATTGCAAAAAAACAATAGATGTAAGGTTGTTGGATTTTTCATGTATTTTACTCTTTCTCTCTTTTTTTTTAGCATTCAATAAATATCTTGAATCCCTACTATATACTGTGATAGAGATTCTAGAATACAGCCATAAATAGACAAAGATACCTGACCGCCTAAAATTGCCCTTCAAGAAGAGAAATCAAAGGAAAAGTGGGGCCAGAGTGATAGCACAGTGGTAGGGCCTTTGCCTTGCATGTGGCTGACCTAGGATGGACCTAAATTCAACTCCTCGAGTCCCATATGGAGTGAGTGATTTCTGAGCACAAAATCAGTAATAACTCTTAAGCATCACTGACCGGATGTGGCCCCAAAACAAACAAACAAACAAACAAAAAGTAAAGCATATGGTGAGATTAAGAGTGATTGAGGTTAAAAAAAAAGAAAAAGAAGAAAAGAGCGATTGAGGTTAAAAAAATAGACAAGTAAGAGGAGATTGGAAGCCCAGAGGTGGTTTTGTAGGGTGGCAATGAAAACATAATAGATGGCCTCTGAATAAGGTGGTGGCATCCTCACCTCAATAGGTAAGACAGGCAGCCATAGGAGATTTGGTACTAGGCCATGTCAATCAGGAAATGCAACAGCTGCAAAAGAGATGATTAAGTTTCTGAGTGGTTTTCCTGTGTTTGTAAAATAATTTTTTTAAACATCTCATAGGAATTTTATAAGGAGTGAACTGAATCTACAGCATACTTTGGGTAATAGCATAATCTTCACAATATCAAGATTCCTTCCAGCCCATGAATGTGGGGTGTCAGTGTGTTGATCTGAATCTCCTTTCATGTCTTTGTCTCATGAATTGACATTTATGATGTATAGTTTTTTGCCTATTTGATGCAATTCTTTTTTTTAACCATTTTAGTATTTTTCATGTTCTTTTGCATAGAACTAATTTTTAATTTCATTTTTGAATTGTTCACTACAAGCATATAGAAATTCAACTGATATTTGTGGTTGTGGGTTTTCTTTACATTTTTAAAAATTTGTTAAATCCATTTATACAATTTTACAGTATTTCTTGTGGATTCTTTCTGGTTTTCTGCATATAAGAAAACGCCGTTGAAGAATAGGGATAATGTTACATCTTACTTTCTAATTGGGATGTATTTTATACTTTTTTTATTTGTTGAATTAGGTTAGTAAGTCTACTGTTTTACACAGACATGGTAAAAGTGAACTTGTTTCTCATATTTCAAGGAATTCTTTTCAGCTTTTTTTTTACCATTATATGTTAACAGCAATTTTAACCGAGGGTTTTTCATGTGTGGCCTTTATCATGTAGAAAAAAAATTCCCTTCCAGTATTTATTTATTCAGTAAAGGATATATTGAAAAATGTTGGTAGCAGACAGAAATAATGGTTGCATAGCCATGATGGTAAGTTATGTCAGTGAGGTATAAATAGTTAAATAAAAGACTAGAAAGACAGTACAAGGGTGAAGGCACTTGTTAATTCCTGTCTAGCAAATGGCCTCCCAATCACCACCAGGAATAATCCATAAGCACTGAACCAGAAGTATCCCCTGATTACCACCAGATCTGACCCATCACCTCCCATGTCCTTCTGTTATCATAATTTAGATGACAAATCATAATCTTTTAGCCAGAGTTTTTTAAATTTATCTAACCTCTACAAAGAAAAAGACCCATATTGAACTTTTTACTTCAAGTAGGTGAAATGGAGTAAGTCAGTACAACTTAAATATAAATATAAAAAATTAAATAGACCTGAAATAAAAGCAAAGGGAAGACCATTGAAAATGGTGGTAAGAAGTGAGAGTGATTTACAGGAACAATGCAATAACTGTTTCAAAGAAGCCAACAACATTTTAAGGCAGGGTGAACAGAATGTGTGGCAAGTGGGGCCTCAGAAATAGTACAGCTGGTAGGGTGCTTGCCTTGAATGCAGTTGACCTGAATTCAATCCCCAATATGGTCTGCCAAGCCCCAAAGAGCGATGCCTGAGTGCAGAGCCAGGAATAATCCCTAATCATCACTGGATATACACTCCCACAAAAAGAAGTATGAGTAAAAATAAAATGAGAAGGAAATAAAAATAAAGCAACCCTTAGCATCAGAATTCCGTGTATGAGCAGAAAGACAGTGGACAGGAAGGATAAGGCCTGAAGAAAAGACTAGTATTTTTCCTACATGCTTTAGGAACAATTTTCTGTTTCTTTATTCCTTGTCCCTAGCTCTTCTTCATACTAGGAGCAATGACTTAGCTAGAAATTTCCTTCACATGTTAAGCTATGAAGAGTGAACCCATCTTTAGCTTCCCTAGAACAGAACCAAGATAGGTGGCCACTACATCAGACTAAAGTGTAAGACAAGACTAAAAGAGACAACAAAGGACTTTTGAGTATTGAGAGTAGCTATTGCCACTTACACAAGTGCAAAGAACAGAAAATACAGATTACATTATTATTAAATTAATATTTAATAATATTAATATTATATTATTCCTTAGACTATTCTATCTCCCCAGAAACTTACTCACAAAAGCAGCTGGTATCGGATGGTGTCAGCTAATAGCAGGTTGGTATTAGTAACTGGTTGTTAGCTACCAGTTTCCAATGAAAATTTGGATCATGTTCCCTGTAGATTTAAAAGGAAAAAAAAGTAGACTTGGCTAAGGGTCACTTCTGAGCTGGCCTAGCATTTGGGCTATCTCAGCCATTGGAACTCTAGTTAGAACTAGCTCAGCTAGGTCATCATCAGAGATCATCTGCTTTCATCTGGATTTTCCAGGAAGCCAGACTTTTAAGCACGGTTCCAACATCTCAGTGAGAGGCTTTGCTATCTTCTGCTTAACACAAAGAAAAGTTGACTGGGAAGAACCAAGTGAAACCATTTAGGCAGTTTCTCCAAATATCCATTCAGAAGACTTATCTTTCTGGTGACTGATGGCTGGTGATAAATTAGAATATTTAGTCTAACAGATATATCTCCTTTTAAAATGAATCTACACAGTCTTCTGCATAATGAGAGAGCACTCGCAGTTACTTTGGGCCATTTGTTTACAATGGTCTGAAGACTTAACCACGTGTGGTCACAAAATAGTCATCCCTTTCATCTCGGTCCGCACATGTTGAGCAAAGCATAATGTGTGAGTGTACATCGTGTGTTTTTAATACTCTTCTTTCTTCTCGGGAGTTCAGAACACCACACGTGTTCCTTTTAACTCCCACCATGTGATCTGCAAGCCAGAGAGACTGTTCTGGAAGGAGTTTGCAAAGGTTGGTGGGAGGAGGGTAGTGGAGGGTAGAGTGATGTGCACTGAGTGGGTGTTGAGGGGAGAGGAGACTCAGGAAACAAAACCCTCTCTCGAGTCAAGTCCTCACCAGGCCCACGCATATGTGGGAGCTCCAAGGCCTCTCTGTCACCTGGTCTTTTTGCCTGTAAAGCATAGATAGTCACACTTGCAAAACAGACACGCAGGGGAATGCATGTCTGTGATCTTCGGAGAAGGCAGCCTGGTAACAGATGCTGATGCTGTGTGATTGTTGGGCAGGCATCGAGCCACAATTGTGCATTGCCACCAGAGTTGTTGCTGCAACCCTTGCCAAGGACAGCTCCAGAAAACCAGCTTCTAAGCTGGCATGAGATTAAGGGCCATTTTTGCCCAGCTGTTGACACCCTGCTCCCCCAATAGTCTGAATGACGCCTCCTCCTGCCTCAGTTGGCCAGCATTCCCTCCAGATCACACAGCCAATCACAGACCTACCTCCAGTCCTGTATCTACATTGGGTCCCTGCATCTGTCCACACAGCTTCCATTTGAGAACAGGATTGTGAAGACTGGCTCCTTCAAAAAGAGTGCTTAACTTTGAAATGCAGATGCTGTGATTGCCACCCCTGGGTGGTCATTGAGTAGACTCTGTGGAGAAAGGTTTGTTTGGGTCTTACGGAAAAAAGTAGAGGGGACAAGTGGAGGTAGAGACAAAGTCACAGGGACTTATCTCCTTCCTCATCCAACAGAGTCAAGGTTTGAGATGACCAAAGCTAAAGGAAGGTTCCTGGAGAGGAGGAGAGTGGGGAATATCAGGAAAAGGAGGAGGTCTGAGAGATAGACTAGCTGGTAAGGCATATGCTTTGCACAAGCTTGACAAGGGTTCAGTCCCTGGCATAAGGATTGTCAGAAGTGATCCCTAAGCACAGAGTGAGGAGTAGGACCTGAGCACTGTTGAGGAGTGTGCCCCCACCTCAACAACAACAAAAAAAAAAAGGGAGGAGACTGAGAATGAAGCAGAGGCAGGGGTGTGAGGGGTCAGGAAGAACTGAGTCGTTATCTCTGAACGTCACACAGCAGGCCCTGGACAGTGAGTGATTCCTCAGAGGAAGCCACAAAGCACATTCTCAGGGAAACAGGGCTGATCTTGCTGGGGCCCCTTCCCTGAGGTCCCTTTCTTAACCCCCTTTCTTCCCTCCCCGTCTCCTCTCCCAGCCCATCTTGTTTCCCTAAATATTTTCAAGAGAGGAAATCAGGATGGCAGAGATACTCATTTTCTGGCACTTAACCCTTTCCAGGCATGTTCAAGAGTGCATGTCAGTAGTAACTGGAACAGACCCCCATCTTGAGGACCACACATAAGTCCCTGGGCCAGGAGAGAGGGGAGAAGGGGAGAGGGGGAGACAGATGAGGTTCATGTAGCAGGTGGGAGATAATGGAAAACTTTCCACCCTTTCCCCTGTGCTTAGCCCCTGTCCCTTGCGCTTCCCCAATACAGAGAAACATGAGCCAATCTTGCAGATGAACAGGGAGGTTCATGGCATGGTCTCAGCTGATAGCAACCATCTTCCCTAGCAGAGGAAAAAGAAGACAGCCCTGACCACTTCCCCTCTGAGCTCAGGCCCCTGAGGAAATTGAATGGATTATCATCAAGTAGCATTTCAGAAAGCAGAGGGAAGGCTGCCCAATCTGAAGGGCTGTGAGGCCCATTGCCTGCTCTTTTTCTGCAGGGCTAAAATATGATGAAGGGTTTTCTATCAGCCACTGAAGTTAATGATAATTGAGATCTTCTCTAGGACTGAAAGTAGCTCCATCACTAATTTTAGCAACTCCTCTTGGCAAAGGAAGGGATGCCCCACCATCCCAGTTCCTCGGGCTATCTGGAGTCCCACACTCCCTCTCCTTTGATGTGGTAGGGTCGCTGTGGACCTCAGGTCAGATAGACTGTAGGACTCGCACAGCTCACTTCCAACCCTATCTCACAGCAGACAAGAGCAGCCTGCCCACTTTAGCATTATTAGGATTATTGCTATTATTCATTATTATTGATTTATTGTAAACTGACTTTGAAAGGAAATATGGGCTCAGAAATGCTGATGTTTTTCCACGGCCTTTTTCTGGATAGGGCAGAGGCATTTACTGTGGCTTGATTTGAACGGACATAAAGATTTCATTCATAATTTTTTAACTCATTCTAAATGAACACCATGAAAACCTAACACTTGATGGCAGAAAGTGGCCCAGCGCCATGAGAATGTGTTTCTCATTGTGGAAATGACAAGTGAGTCATTTTCTTCTCCCAAGCAAATTTTTTGAGTTAAGAGGTTTTAGTGGTTTTACTTTTTTTTTCCTTTTCAATCCTAAGCTCCAACTTCATTTTTTCTTTTTAAATCTCAAAAGTGGAAAATGGGGTAATGTTTTTCCTGGTTTGAAAATTCTGTTGTTAATACCTGTGTTTTGGTGGTGAAGAGCTCATGTTTGTTCTGTGTTGTCTTGGCTTAAAACTTCCAGCTTCACTGGGTCAAAGAAAGTGGCATTACATCCAGTGAAAATCAGACTGCAAAAAGGCAGAAATTGCTGGATCATTCAGAACAACTTGTTCTGTGAGGCAGAGCTTGTGAAACTGACACCCCTACTCCCAGCCCCCCCAACCTAGCTTAGTCCTTTAAGAATGAGGAGATATCTATGAAATCTAATGGGTGGAGGAAAACTTGGTTATCTTCTTCCAGCTAACTCTGATTTAAGGAGAGTTAATATCATTTCAGGTTATGGGGTGAAAGTTTCCTTTTTGGGGGTTCTTGGCACTGTAGAGAAGCATCATTGAGATTTGTACACTGAGCTAGCCTTGTTGACTTATGTATGGGGTAGAGAAAGGGAAATTGAGGTACTCACAGGAGCACTAGGAAGGTCATGCCTCCAAATCTCCCAACTGCACCCCCATAATCCCAGATATATCATATTTTACCAGTCTCCCTTCACCCCTGCACCTAATCATGAACCTTCCTTCCTCCTTGAATAGCCCCTTTGCCTACTCTGCCCCATCTGAACTTCTTAGTTTGACCGAACAACAGCCATGGAAAGGGAGCTAGACAGTCAATCAGTCAGTCAGGTCCACCAGCCAGAAGGCAAACAGTGAGATTCCAATCATGGTGGACATTCAACATTCTACGAAGCAAATCTCCACGAAAGGGAGGGAGGGCAAGCACATTCTCCAAGGCAGGAATGATAAATTTAAGACACCAGGACACAAAGATCACAAACCTGCAGAAACAGATGCAACTCACACATCTGGAAGGCAGAGAGAGAAGACAAGAAGAGATGCTAACAAGAGTTTAGATTTTTCACTAGACTTTGCTCTAAACCGTGATCCGTTACAGCTCCAGATTGATGAATAAATTCTAACATTTCTACACTTCTATCGCAAATGTTTTTCCAGCAACACGTAGTCTGTGTTCTGAGGGGTCTAACTCATCTCCAACAAAAGTGCTATATGAAATTCTCCCCCATTATTAGGGGGAAAATTAGATGATTTAAACCATTACTCATGCTCTTGGGTTTTTCTGTTTTTGTTTTTGTTTTTGTTTTGTTTTGTTTT
>PVKC010041381.1:5000-12159 GCA_004027635.1 Crocidura indochinensis | reverse complement strand
GGCCCAAAAACCAAAAAAAAAAAAAAAAAATCTGGCTCCAAACATAGCCTGAGCACTGTGGACTCCTGAGCACTGCAGGAAGTAGCCCGTAATGCAATGCCCTACCCCCAAAGAAAAAGGCAATCAACTCCCCAAAGCTCCCAAATGTCAAATGTTTCAAAGTAAAATGTCAGAATTGCAAAAGTACTAATAGTAGGACTTGCTTTAGTTTCTATCAGCTCATTCTCCTGTCTTACCTGCTAATTTACATGTGAGGAACCTGAGACCAGGAGTGAGTGACTTGACTAAGAGCACTTGGGTTTTAAGCCACAGAACTGGGACTTGAATGTGAAGCTGTTGAGTTCCAGAATTTCAGTCCTCACTCACATCATGGTTGTTTTCTCTTCAAACAGTGCATGATTTCAGTGTATCTCACACCCTTCTTCTCTGTAGATAAAACCATTTCAGAGTTTGGCAAGACTCTTTCCCCTGTAATTTAAAGCATAGTCCTGGGACCTTGCAGTTCATTCTACCCACTGTCTCTGGTTTGTTTCATGCTGTGCTATGGCATAGACATCGTTCCCTGTTAGTAAAAAATTTTACCTGGGTAAAATGAACTACCTTGGCAAGAACTGACCCCCTTTGCTCAGCATTGGCTGGGGACTGGCTGCTTTTAGAATAACCCAGTTCAAACTGGCTTGCTGCCTAGGAATGGGCTTTCTTTCCCACAAAGTAGCTTCTGAGAAAAACTGTGGGAAACAAATGACTTCAGAGGTTTTTTAGAAACAAAAGTGCTAACTCCAAGAAATTTCCTCTGGCCCCAAAATGTTATTACCCCAATTCTTGACAATATTTTCTCATTCAATTATTCCCCTTAGGTTGTTAATCTGAGACCGATCCAGGGCCTAATAGACTTGACTTTTTGCCCCTGATCCTGGAGTCCTGAATGTTTGAGTGTCAGTGCATGGGGGTTGAGGTAGAAATATTTTCTCTAGAGGAAATGAAGTCATTTTATTTAATATTATAACTGCCATGGAGATTCTATCATTTCAGAAAGTGATGCCGGTTCACACAGCCAAATGGAAATGATGAAGGTTTTAAATGAATGTCTGGAACCTTTTAAAGAGTAGCCATCAATTTTCAGAGGCATGAATGTTTATAGATGTGATTGGCCCTCTAAAATTCTTGCTGCATTTTTAGTTTACCTCGTGAGCATTATTCTTCTAGATAAATCGTATTGTAGCATTATCTGCTGCTTGCATTCAGAGCTTGGCATGCAAAACCACTTGAGTTTCTGTGTTCTAGAATGACAGCTAGCTAAAATGTTTGTGTTGAGATTATTATTGGTTGAACGCTGCTTATCTGGCTCTGGGAGCCGGGCACAGCATGACACAGACCTTCCCTTGTTCGCAGGAGGGAAGAATGTGGTGCATTGTACACCTGCCTCCCTGGATACACCTGTCGGGCTGGTTTCCCAGACCGAAACCTCACTGCTAAGCTCTTGACACAGGCGGGGCCTGGTTCGTCCTGGCAACCTGAGTGTCAACAGTGACAGACCCTGAGGAACTGAGCTCTCTCTGTCTTCTTTCTCTTGCTGGGTTAATTCAAGGATGTTTGTAATCTCTTCTCAACTGGTGTGCTGAAGTAGAAACTTGACTTATCTCTGTGCTGAGATTCTCCTGGAACATATTTGAGATAAGGGGAGGGGGGCGGGAATGCCAGGCTCAGTATTGACTGCCTTAAGATACAGAGGCGCTTTGTTGCTCTTCAGAGAGAGAAAAAAATCAAAGGGCATTTAGTTGACATAATTTTGAAAGCTGTGCTAAATAGGACCAAAGGTGTAAAGGTGGCTTTCTTATCTCATCCAGGTTTCGTTCTTTTTTTTTTTTATTTTATTTTAAATTTTAGCAAGTGATTAAATAACATGGAATGAAGGTGGTAGTGACCTTTGCTCACTTGGCAGGTCCTGAGGTTCCAATGATCACTGATTGGGAGTGTCTTTTTCATTTAAACACACAGCAGCTGATCTCTGCCAGCAGCTCAGCCGAGCATCCTTGGCACTTCCCTGAACCGCCCATCTGAGTCGTTTTTTTTCCCCCTCGTGTAAAGTACATGATACCCAGTGGATTCAACTGAGAAGGTGGCAGTATTAAAGATGGAGGAGCTAATATCTGCAGTCCTTAAGACATCACCTAAGGTACAGGTGGTGTAAAGTTTTTAAAGTAGAATTACATGGGGCGGCACTGAAAATCAGTCTAGAGCATTGGAAATTGTTGAATATTCTGACAAACAGAAAATCATCATTTTATCAAAAGTTATTTGGGGCGGGTTGCTGAGGGGACTACTACTTCCTCCTTTTAAATAGACATTCCTTACTGCTCTTCCTGAGACCTTTGGAGTTCAAGGGCATCAGGGGGGAAAAAACAAGGGCAAACACTTCCTTTTAATATTGATTTGGTTGTAGTCAAAAACAGGAATTGTGAGTCATGAACTCCAGACTAAGATGAGCCAAGCAAGGTACAATAATGTCCTGGGGATGGGGCTCCCTTTTCACAAAGTGACTTGGCAGTTCCCCAGGCATTGAAGTGTCTTCACCTGCAGTCTGTGAACCCCCCAAGAAGCCTGTGGAGAGAAATCAAGACATCCATCCATTTGAGTGGATTATGAATGACATTTTCCCTTGGCGCTAACTAAACTTGAGCACTTCCTTCAATTATGAATGTAGGCCACAGCAAAAACAATACAGTGGCCTTGTCATCAATAGGAATCTCAGATGTCTAATGTTGGCCTTCATTGTGTTTATGCTTCTCATAGTTATTAGATGCACCACAATTTATTGTTATTCTGTGTATAAAGAAAAAATACAATCATACATTTATTTTAATTTTATTTTTTGGTTTTGGTCCACAGTGGGTGGTGCTCAGAGGATACTCCTGGCTCTGTGCTCAGGTATCGCTTCTGAACCATATGGGATGCTGGGAATTGAACCTGGGTCCATCCCGAGTTGGCCATGCGCAAGCCTAACACCCTACTGCTATGATTTTACTCTGGCCCCCATTCATACATTTATTTTGAAAGGATCTTGTGTTTGGACCAGAGAGATAATATGGAGTGAGGCACTTGCCTTACATGTGGATGACTCTCGTTTGATCCTGGCACAGCTGATGGTCCCTGAGCACATCCAGTCTGACACCCTCCCTAGCCCCACCAAATTACTTTCAAACTCTCACAATAATTGCTTGCTTTTGAAGTCTTACACATATTATTTTATTTACTTAGAAACATCCCTCTCTAAAGGTTCTGTAATTTAACTTGACTTTCAAAGAAAGCAAGGTACATAAATATGAAGGTAGCTTATTTATTTTTGGGGGTTTTGGGCTATACCTGACAGGGCTCAGGGTTTTCTCCTCACTCTGCACTGAGGGATCACTTATAGTGGGCTTGTGGCGCCATATGATGGCCTGGGGAATCAATCCTGGGTTGACTGTATACAAACAAGAGTCCTACCTGTTGTACTATTTCTCTATTGTGGAAGGCGAATTTTTAAGGATGAGAAGCTTAAGTTGGTTTGAATCTCTAGAATGGTACTATCCAATAAAAATAGAATGCGAGTCACAGGAAATTAGCAGTTGTTGGTAGGGCTTTTAAAAAAGTAAAATAATGTAGACTTTATTATTGTTGATGTTATATTTTATGATTTAATAAATGATGAATTTAACCTATAAGTGACTCAATTATGATGAATTCCATTGACTTCAATAATATATTCTCCTCCTCTGAATATACAAAGTGTAATCTTTTGGCAGATAGTAACTTACTCATAAGCTATTTTGCATTATTTCATACCAAACATACTTGTGAAATCGGGTGTGTATCAGCATCTCTGTTCTAATGTTACAGTTATATGGAAAGACTCGATCTGATTTATCTTTAACGGGATTCACATGAACTGGGTTTAAAAAAAGAAAAAGGGCCAAGGGATTCTCTTCCAACCTCTGTCTTTGATTATGATGGCAACAAAATCTTGAGGCTATGCTAAAAAAACAAACAAACAAACAAAACAAAACAAAACTAAACTAAACAAAGATAAAAGTCTAGTGAACTGGTTTCAAAGACAGTGGAAAACTTTTCATTCACTGCTTTGAGTCATTGAAATTTGATTCAGTAAAGATGAAATAACATTTACAATTCAGCTCTTCAGGTCTGGTTGTGACTTGTGGGTGTGACTTGTGTGATGGGTGTGTCCTGTGTGTGTGACTTGGGGTGTAGCCTTTATGAACACAAACGGGCTCTGGAGCCTGCCTGAATGCAAAGTCTTCTGGGAGAAGAGGTGCGTTCCTCTGGGGGGTGGTAGCAGTGGGGGACTGAAGGAAGGCGAATTTCATGCACTCTGCTGGTGCTCCTGCGACTAATGAGGCAGTGCTGGTGGATGTACTCTGCTGCAGGCAGGCCACACAGCCACCCCATTCTCTTCTGACAGCACTTGGCTGGGGCTCTATGTGACTTGGATGTGTGTGTGTGTGGGGTGGTGGTGGTGGGAACATTTTCATTTAACTAGTGACTTTACACTTTATTATAGAGTGGAACTTTATTTTTTTCATTGCAGCCCGTTGATAGGGATTTACAAATTCTTGGAAAGGAATGATGATATATGTATTTCCCCCTCCTTTGAGCAGGCCTATGACATAATAATTGAGTTTAATTTACATATGAATGTCTAGCACTTCCTTTGTAATTTTCCTTCCTCTAGTATTCTGGAGGGCTGTAATTTTTTAAATGAGTCCTTACTTTCTATATTCACAGCCTACCTTGTTGGATGCTCATTCATCAGGTTTGTAGCTTTGTCTTTCAGCTTTTGGGAGGCTTGAGGATTTGCAGTCCCAAGCAAATGAAGGACTTTGTTTCAGAAAGGTTCAACCAACCCTTAGAATTTGCATCACAGACTAAAGCTGATAGGAATGCTTTTCCCTCTCCAAAGCAAGTTTCTGAAATTAAGTTGGTATCTTCAGCCAACTTCAGCAAACTAATCACTTTAGTGGGTTAACTTGATCTACTTCTATGTTTTAAAGTGTGTGTTTGAGTTGGTACTGGACACAACTTTTCATATCTTTTGATTAGGGAAGGCTTTGAAAAATTTATGAACCAATAAAGTTACTAGTCCCAGTCCAGATGATAGTCTTTCAGGTATGAATGTTTAAAGAACTAGTAGTTTATCAAGCTATGGAGGGCATTGTGATACTGTCAGTAAGTGAATTTTGCCTATGCGTAGTCCCTTTGGGAAAGAATATTAAATTCCTTTGGATCATAGAAACCTAAGGTTTGTTTCCCATGTCAGATGAATGCTGGGACTATCTATTGGACACTAATTATGCTGTGCCAGAATTTTGAAGGAGAAAAACATACATTTCTTATTCTGGAAGAGTTGTAAGCTGATTTAAGCGAAACAATAAACTTGGATAAGTGTAAACAATAGATTTGGATGAGAAGTTATGTTTGTCAGTGGCATTGGGTGTTTGTTTGCTATTTCTTAATTTACATTTAACAGAAACAGCAATTTCCAGCCAATTAGTAGTAAGAATACAGAAATAGCCTTAGGCATTTATTCATTTATTCACCATGTATTTGGAGGGTACTTAATTATGTTTCAGTAGCTATGCTAGAATATAGTGATTAATCCACATGGACCCAGAGCTTGCTCAGGAGTATTAATTCAAGTGTTATGGTTGTAGCTGGTCCAACACACTCACACTTGCATTGTAATCAGTTGCGTGAATCAGAATTTATAGCAGGCTGTCATCATGGCAGCAATGGAAAGTAAGATCAGGAAGTGATAAATGCCTTGAAGAATAGAGAGTGATGATGGTTCTGGTGAAGACAAACTCAAAGGAGTGACACCGCTTTCTTTGCGTATCTTTTTCTCTCTGCTTCATTCACTCTGCTCTTCTTGTCATCTTCTTAGGATGGTTACAGGGAAGTTGGAGGAGACAGTGGTTGACTCAATTTGTTTTGCTCTAGACCATAAAATTGAGCTGTATGATTCATGGATAGTGAGTTTATCTGTAGCCTCATCTTCATAACCTGCAGAATTTGTTTTTTTAAACAGCTGGTAACAGATTTTATGTTGTTTTGTTCCAAACAGATTTTAAATTAAAATGATTTAGAGCAATTTAAATTTTAAGTAATTTGAATGGCTGCCTAAGTGCTATTTCCAGGCATATTGGGTTTTTAAATCTGTAAACTAAAGATGAATGATTTCGCCTTGACATAATATTGTACAAATATATCGCATAAGCATGATCAGTTTGAAGTGTGACCATATATTTATTTATTTATTTATTTATTTATTTTGTTGGGAATTTTGGGCCATATCTGGCAATGCTCTGTGGCTCTTCTTGTTTTTTTGTTTTGGCCCATATGTGATGCTCAGTATTTTAACTAGGACATATGGGATGCAAGGTAAGCAACTAACCCCTGTACTCTCTCAAAACTTATCTGTTTTGCTTAATTTAAAACTCTGTTATTTTTTAATACTTTCATCCCTGTAGGAACACACCAATTTAGAAGCAGTGTTTCTCCGAGCCACCTAATGTTCAGAAACAAATGAAGTTAACAGAATGATCAACTAGCAACAAGAATTTACTAAACTATCTGTCAATGACTTAATAACCACATTGGAGATAAAATAATTTGCACCAATTTTGCTTCTTGGTCTTATCTTCTAAAAGAAAAATTTCTAGATTTGAGAGTCAGAGAAATAGAATAGTGGGTAAATCACTTGCCTTGTCTGGGCCTACCCAGGCTTGATCCCTGTTATCCCATGTGGTTCCTCGAGCACTGCAGAGGAGTACAGAGTCAGGAGTAGCCCCTGAACACTGTTGGACCTTACCCAAAACCCAAACCCAAACCAAACTAGCTAAACAAAAATGTTTCCAGAATTTAAATACGGATTTATTTTTATTTGTCCATATTAATTTATCATTTTAATTCACTTTTTAAAATTGCAAATCACCTTGTTTTTATTTATTTATTTTTGGTTTGGGGGCCACACCCTGCGATGCTCAGGGATTACTCCTGGTTATGTGCTCAGGAATCGATCCTGGCTTGGGGGAACTTAGGGGACGCAGGATGATCTTTCGTTTTAGGCTACTGTGGGCAAGGCATACGCCTTACTGCTTGTGCC
>PVKC010041380.1:0-12162 GCA_004027635.1 Crocidura indochinensis | reverse complement strand
TGGGGGTGGGGAGGAGGGAGATTTGGGACAATGGTGATGGGAACGTTGCACTGGTGATGGGTGGTGTTCTTTACATGACTGAAACCCAAACACAATCATGTATGTAATCAAGGTGTTTAAATAAAATATATTAAAAAATAGGGGCCCGAGAGATAGCATGGAGGTAAGGCGTTTGCCTTTCATGCAAAAGGTCATCGGTTCGAATCCCGGTGCCCCATATGGTCCCCCGTGCCTGCCAGGAGCAATTTCTGAGCATGGAGCCAGGAGTGACCCCTGAGCACTGCTGGGTGTGACCCAAAAACCAAAAAAAAATATATTAAAAAAATAAATGCTTTCACACATTTTTTTTAAATATATGTCCTATGCTTGGGGAATGGGGTTCTGTGGTAGATAACTTATATTGCAAGGGTGAGGACTGGACTTCAGTTCTTAGTCTTCGAAAAGAGATGCTCTTAACTTTCCTCCTTTTAAGAGATGAAGAAACCAAGCTTCAGAGATTCAATTTAGGCCAAGAAAAAAAGCTAGTAAGTGAGATACCAATAACCCTTACATCAGTTACTCTCAAGCTGCAGTCTTCTTGTTTTTCTACCAATTAATTCCTTAAAATTCGTTTTGCTACGCAAAGCAAAAATCCATGCTATGGGCTAAATCAGAGGTCTTTGACAACTACTTATTACCAACCTCCTAAGGATATTTTGCACTGGCTTTATTTAGAAAAGTCACATATTGTTCTCTAAAACGTAGACTCTCTTGTATTTATTGACCAAAAACTCATTGATTATTTTGAGCAAAATATTTTTCTGTGGAAAAGAATCCCAGAACTGGTTAATTATTTTTCTATAATGCAACATAGAGTTTGGGGTAGAGCTGAGCTTACAAAAAGTCAGCTTATTTTTCCATGAGAAAGGTAGTAATAAAAACACTAGAGTGGATGAGAACTAGGTCTGTGAGATAGGTTTCTCACAATGGCTTTTACTAGTGAAGGGGGTTGTTCTGTTTATGACTGAAATGCAACTACAATCATGCTTGTAACCATGGTGCTTAAATAAAGATTTTATTAAAAAAAAAAGAATGTGAAAAGTTTCTGTTTAGTTCCCTTCATATGGGAGGACAGTGAAAGTGGCCAGGGTATGGGAAAAGATTGCCATACCTCAAAACAGGAGACAGCTGAAGCCAATTTCATGCAAGAGAAGGCCTCATTACTAACCTTTAACAGATGACAAGAGGCAACAAAATGTAATAACAAAATATAACAAGGGGTCAAAGAGACAGTGCAGTGGTTAGGGTGCTTGTCTTAAACATAGCAACTGGGGTTGAATCCTACACTGCATATAATTCCTTGAGCCCTGTCAGGAGTGATCCCTGAGCACAGAGCCAGGAGTAAGCTCTGAGCACTGTCAGGTATGACAAAAGTCAACCCTCCATAGAATTGTTATCAGAATAGAATGAAATACTAATAAAATTTAATAAATTAAAAATAAAATTATGCAAAAGAACATCATGCTCTTTGACTTAATTCTACTGTGAGGTCATTAATATAATTTGTAATGAATATTATCTCCCTATATAGAATAGCTGATAAAATGTTTTATATGTACTGTTAATTTACTTTATTTTAAATTCATGGGCTACAATCAGCAATGTTCAGGCGTTACTCCTATAGGAAAGTGTTTTGAGCTCACCCCAGAAGTGTTCTGGAGATCATAAACTCTCAGAGACTTGCATACAAATCAAAGCATATATTCCAACCTAAATTTTCTTCTTTGCCCTTATATTTGCATTAAGTATACTATGTATTTGTGATTGAAAAGTAACTTTAAACATTTTAAAGGGTTTTATTTTGAAAATGTTTTCCCTCTATTTGCTGTTGTTGTAGCAAGAGCCACACACTTCTGTTGCACTGCCTGAACACACTTACCTGTAGTGTATAGGTGTAGTACTAAGGATTGCACTGCATATGAACCATTGCTGATGATGAAACTCACAGTGACACTAGCAAGGGAAATGCTCTGCCACTGAATGGCATTCCTGAACCCATCTGAAAAATTTTTATTTTATTTTTATGAAACTTTTGTCTTGTTTTCCTTTGTTTTGTTTTGTTTTAACCACATCCATTGTTGCTCTTGACTCTATACGCAAGGGCCACTCCTGCTGGGTTTGAGAGACCATATATTGTTCTGTAGATCTAATCTGAGTTAACCATGAGAAAGTCAAGTGCTTTACCTACTGTATCTTGTCCATTATGAATATCTTTAAGCAAGTCAAGAAATATAAGAGATACAAATGAAAGTATGAAAATAAAGCATCTAACCTTCAGATGACTGAATTTTGGAAAGTGCTTTTAACATTAAGAATGTATTCTGGGGAAGGACAGAGAACAACTGCTTCTCATTGATTTAAAGTACTCAAAAAAGTTCCAAGTTTTTATACTTGTAATTAGAGAGGAGAGTTTCAAAGTGATCTGTCTTTGGAGGAGCCCATTGCTGTTTCTTCAATCAGATCCTTTTCGATGTTTGTGAGGGGAGGCTGTCAGAAGCTTTTGAGGTGATTTCTTTACCAGACTATCACCATTTAAAAGGAGTAGGAAAAGTTGAAAAACTGTTTATCAATTATAGCTCAATCAATGTGACATTTTTGTTTGGTTGTTTTTGAGGCCACACCTAGCAATGCTCAGTGGTTACTCCTGGCAGGCTGGGGGACCACATGGGATGCTGGCAATCAAAACTAGGTTGCCTTGCATGCAAGGCAAACATCCTATCCAGTGGGCTATCACTCAGGACCCCAAATAATGTGATTTTTTTAAAGCTAACTTTCAAATTCTCATTTTAAGGATTTTCCCTTTGAATTTTAACTTTTGTTGCTGATGGTTTTGTTTTTATTCTTCTGTTGAAATACATAAGTAATACATAAGGTAATATGTATTATGTATTTTGTACCCAACCACAAAGAAACAGCTGACTAGGTCCAGTGGTTCAAAGCTTTGGCAGAATATTTGATTCTACTATGTTCCAGTGGTGCTGGGTGGGGGTGTCTCCAGGATTATATCTAGCAGTTCTCAGGAGGCTCTGGGGTCCTGAAACTCAACTTAGTGCCTCACTCAGGGTCTCCTTAGTTATATTATCAATTTTCTTTCAAAGGTTAAAGCTTACGTTTTGCTTTTTTGCATCCCATCTTATACCAGTGTCTCACTTGGCAAGAATGTGACAAACATAATGACTTGGCAATTTTTTTTGTTTGTTTTTTTTGGGGTCACACCCGGCAGCGCTCAGGGGTTACCTGGCTTGATGCTCAGAAATTGCTCCTGGCAGGCACGGGGGACCATATGGGGCACCGGGATTCGAACCGGTGACCTTTCGCATGAAAGGCAAACGCCTTACCTCCATGCTATCTCCCGGGCCCCATGACTTGGCAATTTTAAGTCTAAGCTTTGTAAAAAAAATACACTTTGAATGTTTAGTATTTTACTTCAGCAAAATATGAATCAGATTGAGCAGTGACAAAATGGAAGTGCTGCACCAATAGGAGCTCTAGAGAGAATTTTAAAGAAAAATGTGGAAGCAAAGTCAGAGAATTACTTAATAACAATGACGTAGGGCTTCAATACTCTTCAATTTGTGGTTGGTTGTCTTCATTTTTTGAGTGTTGAACCTTTATGTGTATAAATTTGGATTTTCTCAAAAGTTTTCGTGGCTTTATGAACTATGTTAGTCTAGTGGCTCTTTTATTTCATTTAACAGCTTTCAGAGACTTTTCATATTTCCATTTCTATTTTAGATTTTTTGAATCTGCCACATTAACAAGTCAGGTTCATTTGCTAGACTTGAGTGCTGGTTTTTTCAGTTCTATGGCCACAGAGACAGTCATTCCTGAAGTTGCGCTGAGCAATTGGATATAGATTATGCAGAAAAGTCAGAATTATTTAGATGATCTGAACTATTGACCCACAGAGTCATAATCTCACTGCCTATTTCTGGTCTTAAGTTGCTAAAATATGGGTTAAGTTATTAAGTGTAAATAGCTGCCTGTTAAGAGAAAGGTATACAAATGAAGTGATATTTGAATAGCATTTTGAAGGCTGAGCAGGTTCCCCCTTTTTTGCTTTTATTTTAATTTGATGGTGATGGGGTCCTAGAAACACCCAGTCTATTCTGTCTTTCTGTGGCAAATTGGTATTAAACTGGTTGAGGGTATTCAGTTCTTTTTCCCTTCAAGTAACTGAGGAGAGAATAAGGTCATCTGAAATGCAGCACAAAAATCTTGTTTAATGGATTTCACATCTACCTGACAAATCGCCAGTTGTGCCAAGGAAATACCAGGAGATGCTTTAAAAAGGCATCTGAATTGGTGCCTCCCAACTTAAAGGATAGTCAAGCAAAGACTACTAAAACTTTTATTGCCGGGAGGTACCACCCTTTGCTATTTAACACACAATGCCTGATTTTGTTATTTAACTTTTCCTGTTTTGCTGCATTGTCACCAGGCTGATTGTGTAATTCTAAGCTTCAAAAACAGAGTCTTCATCTTCTACATCTGTGTCTCTTCTTACAGGGAGTGACATAATGCTTGCTGTTTAGAAGCTATTAAAAATGATGATAATAAAATATAAAAAGATTTAGCGTAAATAGGGTTTGGAGAGGGTCAGGTATTTTCCACAGTCATCAGCTGAGATGAGAGGGGTGTTACCATTTCAACCATGGTGTCCTGGCTGACAGCCAGTGCTTAATTGTTGATGACCCTTCCTTCTCTTTTGGCTGCTGGTAAATCCAACAGGTTCACAAAAGATAGTCGAAGAACTTCCAGAAGAAGGCAGATTTGATAGTTTTGGTTGGTCATTGTCTGTAGTCTTGCAAAAAGCAGACTTCCAAGGTTTTGCCAGAAGTCTATCATATCCCAAGATATTTCCTGTTGTTCTATGTCAGATATTTCATGGATTTTCTCCACATCTCCCATCATCATGATCTATCATAGGGTGGGATCGATAGCACAGGGGTAGGGCATTTGCTTCACATGTGGTTAACCCAGGAGGGACCTGGGTTCGATTTCTAGCATCCCATATGGTCCCCTGAGCCTACCAGGAGCTATTTCTAAGTACAGAGCCAGGAGTAACCCCTGAGCACCACCAGGTGTGGCTTCAAACAACCCTCCCAAGAAAGAGCTATCAAATATATGTATATGTTAATTATTTTTTCAAATGTTGAAATTAATGTTATAAAAATGATCTTTTCTAATAGTTCAAAAATGAAAACCTTTTTCAGTCATATGTATATGGAATGTTTATTTATGTGCATTGTTATATGTTTATAACTTTCATTCTTTCAAACTGTTTTTTATTATGAATCATTTATTTTCAAATTAAAAGTACACCAGAAACATTTTTATACTCTTCGTTGTAAATTTACTCCTACTCAATAGTTTGACATCTGTTTGTGTATCCTGATTTGTATACACATTCATTTTGAAAGTTTTATGTTATTTTAAAATATCTATGTATATATACAGAAATAGATATAATATACACTATATAAATATATTTACTTATATAAATTTATTTATATAATTTATTTAAATTTATTTATATAAAATATATATAAATATATAGATTATATTTTGTTTGGAGGGTCATACTTTGCTGTCTTCAGGGTCTATTTCTGGCTCTATAAACAGGAGTAACCCCTGGTAGCAAACCAGGCTAGGCAAGTACCTTATTCCTTATACTATCTCTTTGGTCCACTTGAGGGATTTTAAGCTCGTTTTCAGGTTCTAATCATTATCAACAATGTTTCTTATACACAAATTTGAATCATATCTTTATATAGAAAGAGGGTATATACTGTGTATTTTTTTAAATCTACTATTTAAAATCATGTGATTAGATCTGTGTATTTAGTGGTGAATAAATTTGATATGGTCACAGTCTCTTGAAAATTACAGTTTAAATAAGTCAATGAGAAAGTAACAAGATAAAGACAGGACTCCCAGAGATAATCCAAAGGGTTGGACTACATACCTTGAAGGTGTGAAACCTGAATTCAATCCGGGCACCACAAGATTCCTTGAACACAATGGCTATTGGCTCAATAGTCCCCTAAACACAACTGGGTGTAATCTTGGTGATTCAGTCTCTTCACACATATCTCCAGATTGAGTACTCCCAGTATTTTCTAGGTCCCCAAACACTGATAGGTATCTCCCCAGAGTATAAAGTGAGGAATAGAGAATAGGCCTTTGTGTTTAGTAGAATGAAAGAAAAGATCAAAGTTTTGTGAGAGAGATGATATTCCTGAGACTGGTTATAATAAGCAGTATTTATTCTGATAAGGATGACAGAGTACTTCAGTCTTTTCAGTGGATGAGGCAGCTGATAGTAGAGAGCAAATTTAACTAATCACAAACAGAGTTCTTCAGGAACTGAGATGCCCTGAGAATCAGCATAGATAGCTTTCTAGTGAAGGACTGAGGCCATGTGTAAGTACTGAGTAATTTCCTTAATAGTTATGTATTGGGGAAAGTCCTACCCAGGCATGGAAGTGGCCTCTCCCTTCCCTTGGAAATCCTGACATTCCTTCTAGTTTTGCAACTTTCCAGCCTTTTGCCAATAAAGTTGATCAACCTATTGACCCTCACAGTGCCTGGGGAAGCAGGTATTGTTCCTTGATTGGTTTTTCATGTTCTAAGATTCATAGGGCAGGTTTTCTATGTTCTAAGATCAATTGGGCAGAAATCTGAAGCTGGGCATATCTGAGCATTTCTGTTCAAGTTATCTTTACTTTATACCTGGAATGTGCATGTTAAAGATTTACATGCTCCAGAAAAAAGATTAGCCAGTTATTGATGACCAATATAGACATTTCTTTATCAAATGGATTCGATATTCTGAATAACAGTGGAAAGAATTAAATGGTATAATCTTTTTTATAATTTTAAAAGAGATACTTACTATTTAACTCTATTTTTTGTATTACTTAAATCTTTTGGAAAACTAAACAATAAACTGAGAAATATTACTGGGATTGCAGAGAGAAAAATGAAACTATTTGGGATAATGGAAAGAGAAAGAATTGGGGAAGAAGAAATTTTTCTGGATAACCAAAAAATAATAGATGGAATCCATTTTTCTGGATAACAGAGGGAGAGTTCAGGAAAGGAAAAAATAGATGTTGCTTCAGTCCACAAGAGATAGGAGAGAGTGTGAATAGTGGTGACTTTCTTGTATAACCATCATGTATCAAACAAAGAACTTCATTCATGGTTGATGTTTGGTAGCTAGTGCCCTTTAATCTTTATTTTTTTTTAATTATATGTGCTGCCAAAGTGAACATCTTTTTTTCTTTTTCGTTTTTTAAATTGTTTTTAAATTCCTAAATCCTTCAATGACTGTTTGTAAGGTCTGGGTCAGTGCTCCTTCTAAAGTCTCAGTCATCATGTGTGTTTTTTTTTTTTAAATAGAGCATGTCTGTGGCCATTTAGACTTTAATAATGAAAGAGATACAAACTTAGTACCTTCCAGCTTAGAAGCTATAGGAGACAACACAGGGATACTGAGAGGGATGATTAGTCATTTAGATATGACATGCTACAGTTATAAGAAAAATTACTCATAGCCTGCATAGATCCTTAATTTTCCACTTGAGTAAATAGACATTAACCTAGAGATTGGAAATTATTTTTCCAAAACTTCATTGGCATATCACGGCAGAGCTAAAAATAGAGCCCAGAATCCCAAGTCCACACTGATTCTTGAAGATACCAAACTTAAAGCCATCTATGAAGTACAAAAAATCACTTTCTGGAAGAAATTCCTGGCAAAGATTTCTATATCTGAAATCAGAGACAGAAATAATAGAAGAAGCAACACTTAACACAAGCCTTCTATGGACCAGGCATTGTGTCAGATATTTTGACATAATTTTAAACCTCATTGAACCTTCTTAAAATCCTTGCAGAACTCTAGTTACCATTTTATTGCTGTTGAAGATTCATAGTCATTTTTATTAATTTTTATTGTGCTGAAGTGAATTACAAATCTTCCACAATAATATTTAAAGTACAGAGTGACTTATTTTGTTTTTGTTTTTGTTTTTGATTTTGGGTCACACCCGGCAGTGCTCAGGGGTTACTCCTGGCTCCATGCTCAGAAATTGCTCCTGGCAGGCACGGGGGACCATATGGGGCACCGGGATTCGAACCGATGACCTTTTGCAATGAAAGGCAAACACCTTACCTCCATTCTATCTCCCGGGCCCCCAGAGTGACTTATTTTAAGCTAGGTTTATGCCTAGTTTGAACAATGTGCACTTGAAGACAAAGATCAAGCCTTTCTACCCTGGCGCCACACTAGAACCATCTTTTGGTTCTCAAGAGCATCACTGATGTTGGAAAATCTGGGATAGACTTTAGACAAAATAAATATACCTGCTTTTTCTCCTTGTGAAGAAGGAAAGGAGGGCAAAGAATTTTTTCCTCAGGCATAAAGATAGTGTGATGGTTAGAGCACTAGTCTTGGTTCTGAAGTCATCATTCATGTGATGGATACATTAATATCTGGATAGATTCAGTCACTAAATTCATTTTAGGGGTGTTGACTCCAATAGTTGTATATGGCAGATTCTTTTTAATATAGTTTTTAAAGCATTTTTTTTTGGTTTTTGGACCACACCCGTTTGACGCTCGGGGGTTACTCCTGGCTATGTGCTCAGAAATTGCTCCTGGCTTGGGGGGACCATATGGGACGCCAGGGGATCGAACTGCTGTCCATCCTATGCTAGCGCTTGCAAGGCAGGCACCTCACCTCTAGCGCCACCTCTCTGGCCCCTTCTATATAATTTTTATTTTGACCATATTGGCTTACATATCTTTCACAGTAATATTTTAGGTATATATTAACATTGAATCAGGGGAATTCCCATCACCAAATTTGTCCTCCCAACGCCTCTGTTCCCATGCTGCATCCCATATCTCCCACCCTCCACCCAGGGCTGCTAGAATAAGTGGTACCCTCTGTGTCTAGCTTACTATTTAGTGATCATACATCTGTTTGGTCCTGGTACCCTCCCTTATATCCCTCTCTATTTGAGAGGCGGAACTACATAGTCAAGTTATGTGATTTTGTTTGAAGAAAAGAAAAGCAATAAAATGGGGTAAAAATCAAATAAGCCGAAAATGGGTGAAGTCCTTCTATCTAGAGGCTCTCAACTTCAGTTTGAGAGAGGAAAGGAGAAAAGGAATTGAAACAGCACAACAATATAAAAATAAATATCAAATAAAATATCCAGTGGGCAGTACAGCAATAAAGACAAGCACCACATAATAGTCTTGGTCCTGAAATAAAAACATACCAGAGTGCAAAAAGAAAGAAAAAGATAAAATAAGATAAATTAAAATCGGAGACATCAACTTCAATATCTACATCAAAACAAAGAAGTCAAACAATATAGATAAATTAATAAAAGAGGTTATTTTGTGCTTTTTTTCTCTTTTTTCCTGCATAGGCACAGTAAATATTGGGGACAGTAGGGAGGGAATTCCCTTGGCCTAAGAGATACAGGGTTTCTCCACCCTTGAAGTACACTGTCAAGGGATTAACTATAGACTTCTTGTATGTTCATTTACACCCCTCTCGGTGCTTTTGTGGTGTATGGAAGACTTCTGCTTCATCATAGGTGATAAAATCAGACCTCTGTATCTAGAAATCTTGGTGTCTTCACAAGTCAAGGAATGGAGATTCTTAATAAAATTGTTAAAACACATCAATTCCTTAGGCTGTGTTTCATTTCCACATAGGCTATTTTGAAATTTTGAGAGATAATTTGCTTCTGAATACCCTTTTGGCTAACAACCAGGGACCCTTCTCATTATTAAAAACCTTCTAGATCAAATTCTTTTAAGAAATTAGATCACCTTCAGGAGAATTGTTAATAAAAATGTAAACTATAGCCAGTAGCATGAGTCTCTTTGGGCTTTTTGCCATCAAATAAGCCATTCGTGCAAGAGAAAACAAGCCAACAATGTGGACACGGGTCTCTGTGGCTACATTGAACATTGATCTCACCAGTAATTGCACCCAAATTAATTGTCTTTCACTTTAGATTTTTTCATATGACAAACTCTCTTTCTAATTGAAAACATGTGGATTACAATGAGAAAATATGGGCAAAAACTATTCCCTAGATCTCAAAACCCCTCCTATGAAGCTGGCAAGTGACCCCAGGAGAGCACTTACTGGGCTAAAAAGGGCCGGTCATCATTGCATACCATACATAGGTGGAGGGCTTGTTATTCTGTTTCCCGCCTGTGAGAGGATAATCCTATTGTTTCTGAAAACGCTGACCAGGACCCACACTTCCAACAAAAATTCCTCTACCTCTGTAATAGCAGCTTTAGCAGCAGCAGCGGCGGCAGTGGCAGCAAAAGCAGCGACCACATCAGCAGAGCAATAGATAAGTGTTTTTGATGAATTGTGAGATGGGTAGGGCTTGCGGTGCCCCTAGTCCTGCTGATACCAAATGCCTTTAAGATACAGCCTTTCCCATCCTAATCTACAAAGGAAACAGGAAAAAGGAACTTAAAACTCCCTGTGCTCAGACAGAAATGAGACTGTTGCAGCCTGCTTCTGTGCTGTTGCTTCTTGCCTCTGACTTGTAAACAAGACCTAAGAGAACATGCAAATGGAAAGTCACAAACCTTTGGGTGTTTGAAAGGATCCTTGGGACCTCATGAACATCTGTGGAAACTGGATGGAGATATCTGGGGAAGAATGGACTCCTTAGCTCGCTTAATTCTCTATGGAGTCAGTTTGCTCCTTTCTGGTAAGGTTTGGTTTTATTTTTCCAATTTAATATTTGGGGGAAATATCAATTTTTAATGCTATTAACAAGGGAGCAGCTGTGCAGAGATTCTTTGCTCTATGATTCACTCTTTATATTCAAAGCATAGAAATGTAAAGTTCTTGTGACATGATTTTTCCAGCTTCTCTTCTGAATGATCCTTGTGTATGCACAAATGGTTAAGACTAATTAGGTTCCTTTATTTTAAATGATTCACTAGAGTGTTTTATATTACTTTACTGTTCCTCACTCAGAATTGATTTCTTATTTTTCTTAATAGAAGAAAGCTGCTCTTAACTGCTTTGTAGAAAATGTCAATAAGTTTATGAAAAAATGTAATTCATGCTGAAAATTTGAGGAGACACATTTAAGGCATGTTCAGACTGTCATTTTAAAATAAAAACAAAATTGCTTTTCTGTAAAGAATTTGGATCAGCATCCTATTTTATTAAAAACAGATATAAGCTTGTTTTTTTTTTCTCTCATGTTGCTGAGGTCAAGAAGATTAAGTCTACATAATTCTTGTTTAATTAAAATATTTTATTTAGGATAATTCATAGTATTTATTAGCCCAGTAAAGTAAAAGTTTAGGCATTTACCAAGACCACTGGATTAAGCAGAGTATTGAAATCTGCTGTGGAATTCAAGAATAGTTGGCTTGAATGTTTTTAAATTTAGTGAGTGTGTTGGTGAGGTTTTTTTTTAGGTCGTAGCATGCTTGTATAACTCAAAGATTCTATGGTACTCTGGATAAAGTTGATATCAAAATCTGAAGTTTGCTACCAGTGGATTTACCTCATATTGAAAGCATTCTAGTGACTATAATGAAAATAGAATTGACATTAGAAGTGAGTCTAAAAAAGTACTAAAGAAATATAATGGCTTGGACTATATTAATATAATTTGATTCTAAGATTCTTTTTTTTTTTTTTTTTGGTTTTTGGGTCACACCCGGCAGTGCTCAGGGGTTACTCCTGGCTCCATGCTCAGAAATTGCTCCTGGCAGGCACGGGGGACCATATGGGGCACCAGGACTCGAACCGATGACCCCCTGCATGAAAGGCAAACGCCTTACCTCCATGCCATCTCCCGGGCCCCGATTCTAAGATTCTTAAGTATTTGCCATATTGCTCTAGAACTTAAATATAATATTAAATATATTTTTAAAATAATATTATTTAAGAATCATGATTACAAACATGTTTGTAGTTGGGTTTGAGTAAAAAAAAAATAACCCCCTTCACCAGTGCAACATTCCCACCACCATAAGAAAGCAGAATCACATGTAGGTTGTTCATGTAGGAAATTTGCAACAGCTATCTATATTGAGGATATAATG
>PVKC010041379.1:0-12161 GCA_004027635.1 Crocidura indochinensis | reverse complement strand
AGAAAGAAAGAAAGAAGAAAGAAAGAAGGAAAGAAAGAAAGAAAGAAAAAGAAAGAAGAAATATGCATGCTATACAAAGCAGCCAAGGCCACAGAAGCAATTGCATTATTAGGTAATTTTCTTAAATGATAACATGATTTCCTCTAAGTAACAAGGGACTATGTGACTATGCCTAGTTTAGGAATCTTTGTACATATACCAGATGCTAGCTTCATAAATGACTTTGGCACATTTCTTAACTTGTTTACAATGAAAACTCTTTGCTTAAAAGAATTTATTTTTGAGCTACTATTATCTATTCCTTACATCAAGTTTTAATAGAAATGTTAGGAGCTATTTAATTAAGAAAATACTATGAAATAGAAATGGAGCAAGAATGTATGGAGTGATTACTTTTAGGGGAAGAAAATGAAGAAATGGCTAAGAAAAATGGATCTAAAATGATAGCACATGCATATTTGGTACATTAGTTCGAGATATTTTTGAGAGATAGTTGTTCTAAAGGGAGCTAAATTTTAACTATGTCTTTTGAGTATGCCCAAGAAGCAGAAAAGATTTCACACTGTTGAATGACTCATATTTACAACAAAATAATGCCGTTTATATAATTAAATCAAGAAAAAGTTGAGGGGCCCGGGAGATAGCATGGAGGTAAGGCGTTTGCCTTTCATGCAAAAGGTCATCATTTCGAATCCCGGTGCCCCATATGGTAGTAACCCTTGAGCATTGCCGGGTGTGACCCCACCCCCCAAAAAAAAGAAAAAGTTGAACATGTTTTATTTTTCTATATATGTAGTAAATTCCATTTTTCTGAGTATGGCAATTGATGTTACTAAGGCCTTAATAATGACTTATGATTGATTGTGAATAAAAAATGTTTGTTGAACAATGAAAGATTCTATCCTAGGCTTCATCGAGGATCAGTGCAAAAACCAAGATCACCAACTACAAAAGACTAATGGAACAGAACTTCTACAACCCAAAAGAAATGGTTGACAAAACAGAAATTTTGCATACACCACAAAAGGACCTAGTGGAGAGTAAATGGACATGTATACTTCAAGGGTGGAGAAACCCTGTATCTCTTAGGCCAAGGGAATTCCCTTTCTAATTTCCCCAATGTTTACTGTGCCTATGCATAAAGAAAAAAAAAAAACGAAGCAGTACAAAATAATTTGGGGAGGGGAGGGTTGCTATTGCTGTTGCTGTTGTTGTTTTTTGTTTTCATTTTAAGTGTTTGTTTTGTTTTAGTTCAAGACCATGATTATTGTGTGGTGGTTGTCTTTATTGCTGTCTTTAGTGCTTTTTGGATGTTTTTTGTTTGAATTTCTTTTTGTATTATTGTTTCTCTTACTTTTCCCCTATATTTAATCAAATTAATATTTATAGCTTCTAGAAGGACTCCACCTATTTTTTGCTTGTTTGATTTTTACCCCATTTTATTTTTTCTTTCTTTTTATCTTCTTCAAACAGAACTACATAACTTGAATCATCTTGTTCTGCCTCTCAATTTGAGGGGGAAATAGTGGAGGGTACCAAGACCAAATAGTTGTATGATCACTAAGTAATAATAAAAATAATCAGACTTAAACACCAAACCCTAAGCCAATGACAACAGAATCCATATCCAATCTACAACAAACTAGAAACTGAGGGGACCACTTATACTACCAGCCGGAGGGGTAAGGAATGGGGAACGGGGATGCATATTGGAAAGGGGGTAGAGGGAGGACAATTATAGTTGTGGGAATTCCCCTGATTCAATATCAATATGTAACTAAAATTTTACTGTGAAAGATTTGTAATCCACTTTGGTCAAAATAAAAATTATTATTGAAAATGTTTGTTGAATTACATTTTTTATTATTTAAAAGATTCTTCACAAAAATAATAAGTATTCCACATACATGGGTGAAATAGCACATAGTATTATTTATAAAAGTATAGAAATGCTTCTTGTCAAAAAGAACTATCTGCCATTATGAAACATTTTTTGGAGTCTGAAATAAGGAGTTATTTTCTATGTTATGAATCAAACTTTATATATAGCCACTTTTATAGCTATCAAAACATGAAAGTACTAATTGAAATAAATTTTACTTTCTTTTTGCAAAGAAATCATCTCTAAATTATGTTTTTTTAATTTTGGGGCCACACCCAGTGATGCTCAGGAGTTACTCCTGGCTTTGCACTCAGAAATCACTCCTGGCTTGGAAGACCATACAGGATGCCAGGGGATCAAATGCTGGTCCATCCTAGGTAAGTGTGTGCAAGGCAAATGCCCTGCTGCTGTGCCACCACTTCAGCCCCAAAATTCTAAGAAATAATTTTATTCTGAAGGCAAAACCAAAATTTTAAGTAGTTTGTATATTTTTTGAAAGAATACAGCCATGGACCCTAATTTCTGATATAGCACCAACATAGATTTCTCCAGTTGTCTGTGTTTTAATGTTTACTATTTAAAATCATTCTAGAGAAAAGAAAAAGTTATTTTTACAACTTTCTTATTCAGAAGAAAGTAACAGTAAAGTACTTTACAAAGTAACAGAATGATTTCTGGCTTTTGGTTGATAGCATCTTTATCTAATTTCTAATACTTGGAATATCTGATGAAAGCATGACATATGACATTCTTATCATACTAAATAAAATTATTATTGAACATATGACTTAGTGGTAGAGCATTTGCCTGACATGATGAATGACCCATTCATACCAAACAAGTAAACAAAAATCTTGGAGGATACTTTCTTTATCCAGGGACATAATAAATCATCCCTTACCTTGAGAACAATCTTTTAAAACTCAACATGAGTGGACATGTCTGCACCAAGCCAGCTTTATAGATTTACTCTGTTCTTGAAAGAGATACAAACCAGGCCATGTAAAATTATAGGTATGTCTAGCATATAGCTGAAATTCTTGCAGAATCCACACCTGCTTCATCCATCATCCATAATTGGCACTTTACCTATAACCCCACTTCACCATTCTTCTACAGCTCTCTGAAAAGATGACAATCTGACCAAATCTCCAGGGATGCCATATTTGAGTTGATGTCACCAGAACTTTTTTTGGAGTGCAGGCACCTTCCCCATATTTTCCTATTTCTGGAAGACCTGACAGCTGAGAACATGACCCACAAAAGTCACAATATCAGTAACAGTGCTTTGAATTCTGGACTGTAATGACTGCGTTTGAGATGATACAACAAATTCATTTGTTTGATGCTGTCATTCTCATAGGAACAATTCAACTTAGATGCCAATGTGTAGCTGAGATCTTTTTATTATTATTCATTTTAAATATCGACATGATATATATTTATTTTATTATGTAGAACTTAAATAATTAAAATAATTGATTAAATAGACTTCCAGAAATCTGATTTACTTAAAGAGATTATTTCAAGACAGAAAACAATATAAGGTGCATGGTGTGGCATGATCACAGACTAACAGGTACTTGCAATTATCTCTTCCCCACAAAGAGCAAAAAAATAAATAAATAGATAATGCACCTATTTTGGAGCAATTGCCTCTGAAAAAGATCAGTGACAAATAATTAATAAAAAAAGACTTTTCCAAGAATAATAATATAAATGTCCAGATACTGTGAGATTAATGGGAAATAGCTAGTGTCATTCTATGGATAAGTGAAACTGTCTCTGGATGCTTAAATCACCTGTGTGGAGCGATTGGGGCTCCCGTGCTTCTATTCTCTAATATTGCACTACATTGCTTACACCCATGTTTATGGTCCTGGCCCTGACTTGCAATATGATGCTATTTAGTAGAGGTTGGCATTTAGTCACACTTTTATTTTACTGAATTATAACAGTCACAGTGCATAAGTTGTAGGCAAAGAGGAAGACTAGAAAAAGGCTTACCTGTACTAAAAATAAACACAAGCTTTCACTGTCTAGGGTTCCTCATGCTTTCTTCCAGCTTGCTCTCTGTTCCATCCTTGGCTGAAGCCTAGGCCAAGGTGCTCATAATAAAGACCTGTAAAACCCTAGAAAACCTGAGTCCTGTTAGGAACATTTTTGAAGAACTAGGGCAAAAGGTGAGAGAGTATGGAACTGATCAAAATTAAGGGTCACTCCACATGCCAGGAGCCCCAGCACTGGGAAAGATGTGAGGGTGTTTGTACATACAATACTTGTCTATGTACAGGTCTCCCTTATGTGTGGCATTGGTACAGCAACAACACACTAAAATTAGATATAGGGGCAGTTTTGAGGGATAAGCATTTCCTCTTCACCACTGACAATTTTCAGATTCTCAACAGGAATTCTCAGCTATGCCAACACACAGTGAATGGTGTCTCATGTTTTTAGGAAGAAGGCAAAATAGATTTAAAAATATGAGACTGGTTCTACTTCCCAGCCTTTCCTTGCTCAGCTCCTATTGTAATGGGAAAATATCAACTACACACTTGCTTGGGCTGCAGTCTACATCAGAGAAGCAACCCCTCCCCATAGTGCAGAATTCAAAGGCAAAACCTGAATACAAAGCTTTCCATTTTGACCATGAACTGACTGATCCAGGCCCAAGGGAAATGCAGAACATTCATCTCCCCAAAGATTCGTAAGCTTCTCTATTTCATTTCTGGTTCTTCTCTAAAGCCAAAGGAGCTAAGCTCAAGCAAGAGTCAGCTAGTGTTAAGAACTTCAAAAGGGGTTGAGATTTCATTGTATTTACAAGTTAGAAATACAAAATAATCTATGAAAAACTACATAAAAGTAGTCCTGATTTTTGCCCAAAAATTGTATTATTATTATTTTGTTTTTATCTAGACTAAGCAAGCATGTCCTCTATCCATCCGAGATAGCTCTATTAACCAAAAATGCTCACGAAATACATATTGACTAACCTACTTAAAAATAGAAGACATTGAAGCCTTTGCTTATAATGTACAAAATTTAGAAATATGAAAGACCCCTGGAGAGCAAACACATTAAATATAATTTCAACTTAATATTTTCTTTTTCCATGGTTTAGAGGTTTAAAATATTAAGATAGAAGGTCAAGCTGACACATACTTTCTAGTTTCTGAGCTTGTTCTTAACCACTTTTGATTCTCTACTATTTTTTCACTTTTTTACTCTTACATTTGATTTCCATTCTATTTTTCTTTTATTTATCTCAATAAAAAATAAATAAAAGACTCAACTACTCTTCTACTTGGAATGTTATAGGTATGCTATTTTTTTTTTTTATTTTGGCCCGCACCTGGCAGACCTAAAGGGTTCAGGGGCTACTTCTGGGTCTATGCTCAGAAATAGCTCCTGGAAGTCTTGGGGGATACTGGGATGTTGGGAACTGAACCCGGGTCCATTCCAGGTGGGCCTCTTGCAAGGCAAAATGCTCTGCTGGTGTGGTATCGTTTTGGTGGCCCTGGGGTGTATGATATTCTTAAATATAGAGGAACCACACCATACAAAGCTATAACTAATATCATACTCAATTGTGACAAACTGAAATATTTTCCTCTAAGATCAACATTGAAAAATTGTGTCTAGATGATGTTTAAATAATACCTAGATGATAAATTAAAAATTCACAGTTAAGATTCCTCCACATGAAATATTTGATCTTTAACTATTGTACTTTATTACTCAAAATATTTGTGATTTTTTCCATTTCAGCATCGAGCAGCCAATTATACTTTGCATTTAAAGTGACTATCATTTAATAATAAAGTTTGATTTTAATTGTAATCCTTTTTCTTTTAGACACCAGTATTAGATTTGGGGCTCTACAATCCACCACTGAATTTTTTTTATATTTGGAGTGTATGTTTCATATTAGTGAGTTTAGATTATTTTCTGATTTTGTTTAATTGTGAGAAATTAAGGGGAAAATAGGGTAGCATTTTAATTTATAGTTAACTAAACTAGCTTATAGATAACTAAATTTGGCTAAACTTATCCAGTAGATTTCAAAGTATACTTGGAATCTTTGATTCAGTATTAAGAAATTATAAAAGGAAAAAGAAGGGCCAGAGAGTCAGCACAGCAGGTAGGGCATTATCCTTGCACATGCTGATCTGGTTCAATCACCAGCACCCCATATGGTCCCCTGAGCCTGCCAGGAGTAACTTCTGAGCTCAGATACAGGAGTAATCCCTGAGCACTGCCAAGTGTGACACGCCCTCCCCCCCACCCCCAAAGAGGAAAATTTGAGAGTAAAAGAAGGTTGGAAACGAAGAAAATGTATCTCCCAAAGAGATATATCTGAATGACTCACATTTCCTTACTCAACGTCTATAAAAATTAGTTCTCTGTATGGGAGAGAAATGTGTTACATACTTCTTGTAACTAATCATATAAAGCTTTAAAGTCTTACTTTGAAAATGCTTAGCTTAATTTTTGATGGAAGATAATATAGATCACTAAAATAGTCTTTATTTGAACCAAAATTCTTATTGGCATTCTCAACTGAGTTATTTGAGATTAGTAGGACAATATGACAGATTGGATTATTAAATCAAGAAGATGCTTTCCTTTGTTTTACATTATTTTGTTTCTAAGAGTATGAGAACCTGACATAGCACATTTGTTTCTAAGGGTATGAGAACCTGACAGAGCACATGAATTAATTATACATTGAATGTATGATGCAAAAAGGTGAGTGCACCTTACCAGCAAGAATAGCATTATCATGGCTATTGAGCAATACTACTGAACACACCTTTTGAACTTCTGATCTTATGCTGAACTGAAATTAGACAATACAGAGAAAATTAATACAGAAATTCTTGTTGAGAATATTTTGATCTTCATGCTTTTTGGATGATTCTTTCTAATTTATTGAATTGTATTTACAAACAACACTAAATATCAATTTGCACACAAATATTATCATATACTCATAACATAATTATCACTCTCTGGAATACTTATATGGAATTTACTACTGTTACTTCACACAGAATATCTCCTAGAATGAAAATAATTATCACTTTTTCTAAAAACAAAACAAACCAAAAAATACTACCATCATATCAGCATGAGAAGAATTAGAGACAGCAATCTTGTTCTTTATTTTTTTAAACTTTGATTGATTGATTGGTTGGTTGGTTGGTTGGTTTTGGGGGCCACATCAGGGGTTTATCCTGGCACTGCACTCATAAATCACCCCTGGCTGGCTCTAGGGACCATATGGATGTTGGGAATCAAAATAGGTTCCTACCGGGTTGCCGCATGCAAGGCAAATGCCCTACCATGGTGTTTTTTCTCCAGTCCCAATCTTTTTCTTTATGAGCATAACACAAATAAAAATATGCAAGGAATTCATTCATCACTTTTATGTGTCATATTTTGAATTAACACCTCAATGCCTGTTTTTTGGCTTTATTTCTCAATACAAATATTATTCCTCACCATATGTAAGCTTGCTTATCTCTCACAACCCCTAACCACTTTAATTTTACTCTATTCTGCTTGCTTAGACACCACTATGTAAAACTATGTAAAAATTGCATGGCATATATAAGTTTCACTAGTGTGATATATATAGCTCTTTTGTTTCATTTCTCTGATAATCAGTGATGATAAATATTTTTCTATATTAAACCATATTTTAAACTCTGAGGAGGCATCTTTTGAAATAGTAGCCTCCATACCTGAGGGTACTATTCTGCTAAGCTTTGTGAATACTTTCTATATCGTGTATATTATTCCTTTATTGAATGTATTGTGAGAAAATCATTTTTCTATGCAATAGATGTCTTTATATTTGAGTTGTGGGGGATTATTTTTGTTTGTTTCTATGAGTTATTTTTCATTATTGAGGAATGATTAATAGAAGATGGGGACATAGTATTAGAGAAAATTTTTTTGCGAAGTCTATCAAAAATACATGGAAGTTAGATCTTTGAACCATAGTATTGATTCAGAACATCTGATTTAACAATATTTTGATATCTATTTTATATGTGGAATTATTATTATGCTTCTTCTTAATTTATTTCTTTACTATTAAAACAATTTGGATTTGAGAATTTTGCATGTATTATCTATACTGAAAGTTTCATAGTATGTAGAACTACACACATGTGCTTCAAAATACGGTATGAGACAATTAAAGGGCAATATATATTTTTATCTTTCCTAAGATATTTTTTAAAAAAGACATATTTTTATCTTTCCTTTTTATCACCTGTGACTAAATTTTATTCACACAATCACTTTTATCTGACATTTAACTTATTTTAGTTTTTTTGGTTTTTTTGTTTTGTTTTGTTTTTGTTTTTGGGCCACACCCGGTGACGCTCAGGGGTTGCTCCTGTCTATGCGCTCAGAAGTCACTCCTGGCTTGGGGGACCATATGGGAACCAGGGGATCGAACCGCAGTCCGTCCTAGGCTGTCGCAGGCAAGGCAGGCACCTTACCTCCAGCGCCACCGCCCGGCTCCCTTATTTTAGTTTTCAAAAGGCATTGTAATCTTTTTGAAAAGTTTTTTGGAACAAACGTGTGTGTGTGTGCTTGTAAGTAAACTTTGGGACAATTTACATCAATTTAATCTTAATTAAATTACCAACATTCTTATGGGATTACTTAGGGACTTCAGATCTTGTTTTGGTTTATAGATCGTCTCTAATGTGTAGGACTTATAGATACACAACAAGGTAGCAACAAAGGTCCAAAGGCACATAGTCAATGACTGATTTGGGGGCCGGAGAGATAGCATGGAGGTAGAGTGTTTGTCTTGCATGCAGAAGGACAAGGTTCAAATCCCGACATCCCATATGGTCCCCTGAGCCTTCCAGGAGCGATTTCTGAGCATAGAGCCAGGAATGAGCATTGCCAGGGGTGACCCAAAAACCAAAAACAACAACAGCAACAACAAAATTAATTTGGGGGTGGGGATGCAGTTGAAAAGGCAGGGTGTTGGGATCCAGGGGAAAGGAGATGGGTACATGGAAATGGGTAAGGTATGAAATTATTTGCACAGGGAACCATCTTTAATAGTATTGCAAACCACAGAATCTCAATTATTTTTTTAATATTATTGACCAGCCAAAGGAATACTAAAATGCTTTTGTGTTTGAAAAACAGTGTTCAGAATGAGACTTGGTTAGACAATTGCACTAATTTCATTGTTTGTACATGAACAAAATATAAGAACTTATTCTAATAACCTGAATACACTTGAAACATGTCTCTGAGTTTTCAAGATCAGTTAGCATCATGTCTATTCAGTGATGTTGAGTGAACTGATAACTCAGTTCAAAATGTACAAAATATTCATAGAAATTCATAAGGAAAATTATCGCTGTTTAAAATTTAATAGCAGAAGAAATATTCAACAAAACATCAGAAACTTGGGGTGAACTGTTTTTAGTAATTGATTTTAAAGCATAATTACTGAACAAGAGACTAGACAATAAATTATATAAGGAGCCAGAGCGATAGCACATGATAGGGCATTTGCCTTGCACACAGCTGGACCAGGACAGATCTTGATTGGATCCCCAACAACCCATATGGTCCCTCAAGTCAGGAGCAATTTATGAGTACATAGGCAAGAGTAACACTGTAGCGTCACTGAGTGTGACCCCAAACCAAAAAGAAAAGAAAACAAAAATTTATATAATTGATCTTTATCCTAGTTACTTTCTTATACTGTACCATGCATGTGCTTTCTATATATAGATTAAATTATTTCTATAACAACAGTATTAAATCATTTAAGGTATAAAGCCTAAAGTTGTCATAGTGCCTAAAAATTGTGATTATTATGTCTCTTCTGTTTATTTTTTTTACTTTCTTTATAATAAGATTGACTTGTAGCTTGAATATTATCTTTGAAATATAAACAATATCCATTTACATAACATCCTAATGTTCTCTACCTGGTATCCAAGTTTTGGTTAAAGACAAGAAAACCAATTGTTGGGACCAAAGCAATAGAACAGCTGGTAGGGCATTTGCTTTGCATGCTGCTGACCCAGGTTCAATCACTGGCATCTGATAGGGTACCCTGAGCCTTCCAGGAATAACTTCCAGGAGTAACCTTTTACCATGAATTCCATTGGTTTTCTAGATCTCATATGGAAACCCTATATTTCTGTATCCTATTGTTTTATTTTTGTTTTATTTATTTATTTATTTTTTGGTTTTTGGGTCACACCCGGCAGTGCTCAGGGGTTACTCCTGGCTCCATGCTCAGAAATTGCTCCTGGCGGGCACAGGGGACCATATGGGGCACCGGGATTCGAACCGATGACCTTTTGCATGAAAGGCAAACGCCTTACCTCCATGCTATCTATTGTTTTATTTTTAAGGGCAGAGAGAAAGATGTTTTATTAAGATGAACATAATTATGATAATCTTGTGGCAGAGGTGAACATAGTGGCTCAAAAATTATAAAACATGCATGATGAACTTTCTTCATGAAGTTATAATGAAATTGTCATTCTCGGTGCCTCACTTATTAGACCTGACCAAAATTGTAGCTGGCAAATGTGAGCAATTCAATACTGACCCATAAGCACATAATAAAAAGCCACTCACCCTTGATCTTAGTTCTGATAGAAGTCTGCTTCAATTGGATTTTAAGACACAAATGATAATAATATGACAATAACAATTGGCAGTGTTCCCAGAATCAACTGCTATCCAATCATGTATTAACAGGATGATTTTACTATTAAAAACTTTAGAAACTCACTAGATGGCTAAAGCAGTCTAGAAAATTGACTGATACCCTAAATATAAACCTTAAATATTACTTCTTACACATTCAATGTTCTACAATGGTCTCTGCTAGGTTTATCATAAGGAAAATGATCTCCTCTACAGATGTTTCTTGCCCCAATAAATCAAAAAGCCTGCCATTCTTTTTATAAAGTATATGCTTTGAAGCATCTACTCTGATCACAGGGACATTTTGATCCATTAAATCACTGGATTAAAAGGAAGGGAAAAGGTCACATTGCTCTGGAATTTATGGTGAATTATCATTGCACCACCATTAACTTTTGCTTTATGAGTCATTTGGAATAAAAGGCAATGAAAATCTATTAGCACTTAATATGATTAATACTATATGGTTCTTGAGACAGTCCTTAAACTATTTGAAAAATTAGTGGTCTATTTCATAAAATTAGTAAAGTAGCTGCCTATCACTCAAAAATATTTTTAAAAAGCTGACATTACATATTAGGAAATAAAAAATAAAAAAACTAGGATCACTTTAATATAGTCTTCTAAAACTAGATAAGGAATAATTATATAACTCACCCAGAAAGAACTTATTCAATCAATATCATAAGGTTCACAAAATTGGTTTACTGATACAATTAACCAATTAATTAATTACTAACTAATTAACTGATACAAAATATATAAGATATTACATATATTCATCAATTTTCTCGAAAATAATGTAGATTGTGACTCAATGTATATCCAATCATTGCTTTTAATTAAGAAAAAATCATCAGGTAAAATGAATAAAAATTAGAGAAGAAATTCATTTCTTGTTTTTGTAAACTAATTGAGAATATATACTTTAATTTTGCCTTTAGAACAGCATGTGGAATTGAATAGTTATGATTTGATTTCTGTTATCAGAGTAATTTATATGGCAACAAGTAATAAAGTTTATTGCCAGATAGATATATGCAAATCACTCAGTAAAAACTGTGAGTCAGAACATGAATATCTAGCTCATATGTTATGCATTCTTTTTCAATTATCATAAGCCAAACTGTAATTTTGACAAGAAAACAGAATAAACTCAATGAAATAAAACCCAATGTCATTCAAAGATTATAATTCACTTTCTTTTTTTTTTTTTGGTCCCCAATTTCCAATCCAGACCAGGCAAGGATCTGGGTTGAAGTGTATATAGGGTGCGTTTACTGTACCTCCTTTTTCTATATAGTCTGTGTGAGGAACACAGCCTGTGGTAAGAATTGGGAGGCCTTAATTATTTTTCCTTCTTTCCCCCCCCCTTTTTTTTTAATTTAAGCGTTTTGATTACATATGTGTTTGTGATTTCGGTCATGTGAAGAACACCCCCTTCAACAGTGCAACATTCCCACCCCCAATGTCCCAAGTCCCCCTCCCTCCCACCCCACCCACACCTGTACTCCAGACAGGTTTTCCAGTTCTCTCATTCATTCACATGATTATGGTGGTTTTCTGT
>PVKC010041378.1:10000-12154 GCA_004027635.1 Crocidura indochinensis | reverse complement strand
AGGGGGTGCCTCTACCCTCAGATCAACCCCTATTTACTCCATGATTGAGAGCAAACAATACAAGGGAAAGAGCTCTGAGACAAAGAGAAAAAGCACAATGCAGAGTAGCAGGGAACTTGCTCGCGTGAGTTACTAGGAGTATTGATTATGTTTTGGTTTATAAAGAAAGAACTTTTCTTTATGTATAACAAAAAGTGTTTGGCACGGGGCGTTATGATGGCGTCGCCTCGAAATACTGTTAGGCAGATTCAAGGAAACCACGTAGCTCTGAAAACTGGGGACGGGGTGGGGGGTGGTTAAAAAAACCACCCTGGTTTCCCTGCGTGGTCAAGCTAGGGTGCAAAAAAACCCAGGAAGATGACATCAAATCTCCTTTTGTGGAAGCCATTCTCAAATCCTTGCCTAAGCGCGGCCGGGGCCGGCCTGTTCAAAGGGAAAGCGTTCCTTCCATCTCGGGGAGAAATCTACGTGAAATCAGGCTGGATGGATCTCTGAGCTCAGGAGAAGAACGAGGCGTTCGGCGGATGAATTCATCGCACAGCTTGGATGCTCTTTTGCTGCAACTAGGGGCAAGCCATCGGCTTCTAAGAAGGAAAAAAAGGATGAAAAGAGAAGAGGGGGGTCGCCGCACTCAGCACGTGGCTGGAGACGAGAAGAAACGGCAGGGAGGATAAAAGGAGCCTCGGGTCACGTCCCAGGGCCGGGAGGGCTCGGCCCGCCGTCGGCTCCCCGCCCGCCGCCCCTTCCCGCGGCCGGGGCTGCCCTCATTGTCCCCGGGCTCCCTCGCAACTTTCCTGCCCAAGCGTTTCCCGCCAGCCCTTGCCCCGCGATGGCGAACCCGTGTGCGAGCGAGCGGGCGGGCGGGCGAGCGAGGAAGCTCCCAGAACCCTCTGCTCTCTCTCGCCCGCCCGCCCGCCCGCCCGCTCCCATGGCGGCCTCCGCCCAGGGGCCCGGGGCTCAGGTGGGGATACTTGCTTTCGAGTCACTCGCGACGCCTCCCTGCCCGCGACCGGCCTCTCGGCTTCGGCGTGCTTAAGCAGCCCCGCGCCGGGAAGACGACGGCGAGAAAACGCTGGCCTGCGAAGGCCTCGGCCTGCCTGAGCGCGCCTTCGAGGCCGCCAACGCCGGAAGCCACGCACTTGCAGACGTGCTCGCTCGGCGGAGCGGCGGCGGAACCGACACTCGGGGGCGGGCCCGGAGCAGCTGCGACCAGGGCGGGCCGCGCGGCGCGGGCTTTCGGCGTCACGGAGGGGCGTGGCCGCGCGCCCGCCCGCCCGCCCGCCGCCATCATGCCGGCACCTGCCAACATGGAAGGTGGCCCGGGCGCCGTGGCCGGGAGGGAGCGCGGCGCTCCGGGCTCCGGAGCGGCGGCGGCGACGGTCCGCGAGCTTCTGCCGGATGGTAAGGCGTCGAGGCGCGGCCGGATCGTGCTTCGGGGTTGGCAAGTCGTGCTTTTCCAGCAGGCCCCGGGAGCCGACCCAACCCGGCGTTTTGCAGAAAGTTTTCCCTCCTGGGCGTGACGTGGCCACTCCCCCTCCCAGCCCGGCTCCCCTCTGGGCGTCCGGGCGCCGCCGGGCTCGCCGGCCTGTTTCCGCGCCTCCCGCCGTCCCCTCCACTTCCTCCAGGCCGCCCTCGCTGGCCGGCGACCTCTTCTCTTCGGCTCTCACCCGGCTTCCCCGGGCCCCCCACACTCATAGTCACGCCCCTTGAGGCTGCCACGGTTCTTGCTGATCGACACGGGGGTCCCAGTCGGGATCCGTGGCAGAACTCTTAAGAGGGCCGCATGGTTAGCAGAGTAGGGGGCCTCGCTTCTTCATTTCTGAGCAGCCACAAGCCGCCCCACTGGCTCCTTTCCCTTCCTTTTCTCCGCAGTCGTGCCAGGGAGAGAAAGAAGTGGGAGCATCCTTGTAATATGCGATCCATCTCACCCGTCCTCACACTGGCAGTCAGGAGGGATGACGGATAGTTTTGAAAAGAAATGGCCTGGAACGAGAGGCTTGAAGTACACAGTCTGCCCGAGAAACGTGTCCTTGCGTTGTGCTGTAGGAAGCAAACGTGCTTGCTCCACGCCGCTTATTCTTTGGAATAAAGTTTATAGGAATTATTCACAGGTTTTACTTATAGAAAGGATTGTATCGTATTAAAATCCACAGG
>PVKC010041378.1:0-5000 GCA_004027635.1 Crocidura indochinensis | reverse complement strand
TTTTTTTTTCTTGTTAGGCAGTGGTATATAGTGACCATCTGGGTTGACCTTGTGGCTGGTAAGGGTCTACTTCTGGGGACTGAGAATGGTCTCCCCAGTAGGTTACCAGGAAGCAATTTGCTAAATATGAAAATCCTAGATAACTTTATTCTTTGTAACCAAGCTTTCTGTAACACCAAAAGAGGGAGGGACAGGGAGTTCTGTAGGATCACAGGACAAAGCTTGGAGGATTGGGGAGAAGCTGTTCTTGAACAATGGAGTTTAGAAATTCCCTAGAGCAACACAGTTTAACCAATTTTATTTCTTGAGCTTTCTGTGTAGGAGGTGGGACAGCCCAAGGTTAAACTCATTAAGGAATCTGGGGTGGGGGGCATGGTGCATCTTTGTGTTGTTCATCCTCATCTCTGGTCTGGTGGTTCAAGAACAGCATCACAGAGGGCATCCAGCAACCTTTACATGGATATTAAAGTTTTGTTTTTTTTTTTTTTTTTTTTTTTTTTTTTTTGGTTTTTTGGGCCACACCCAGTGACGCTCAGGGGTTACTCCTGGCTATGCGCTCAGAGGTCACTCCTGGCTTGGGGGACCATATGGGAACCGGGGGATCAAACCGCGGTCCGGCCTAGGCTAGCACTGGCAAGGCAGGCACCTTACCTCCAGCGCCACCGCCCGGCCCCGGATATTAAAGTTTTAAACATTATTGTGACTGTTTGCATAAATGGAAATAAATTAGAAAATTGGGTGTTACACAGATCATTTACATTTTATGAACACAAATTGTACATTTGTACATAAGGACCATATGGGACGCCAGGATTCGAACCACTGTCTGTCCTGGTTCGGCTGTCAGCTGCATGCAAGGCAAACACCCTATGCCTGTGCTATCACTTTGGCCCCCATTGTTAATTTTTTTAATGTTTCTTTTGTTTGTTTTTGGTCTTTGGGCCACACCTGGCAGTGCTCAGAGGTTACTTCTGGCTCTGCACTCAGAAATCACTCCTGGCAGGCTTGGAGGACCAATGGGTTGCAAAAATCCAACCTGGGTCCATCCTGGATTGCCCATGTGCGAGGCAAGCGCCCTATAGCTGTGCAATCTCTCTGACCCTTAACTTCTTTATTAGTTAAAAAAACAGCAGGTTGAGAATATTAGGATGACTTCTAAGGTCATTTTAACTCTAAAATTTTAATATGTTATTCTGCCTTTTTGTATTTGATAGTTTCCTTCCTGGTTCTGCAGGAATTAGGTTTGGAAATTTAAGATCAAAAAGATATAAACTGCAGTTATCCCCAATGTTGCAAGTTTTGCCTTTCTGAGTGTTGTTGGAAATGTAATATTCAGTAGCAGAGAGAAGAAAATTATTGAGGGGGAATTAAATTAGTGAGGAAATTGTGACTTACACATTAGTTGTTAGATGCTAATGGAAGCACAGTTTCTGCTGTGGCAGAAGTCAGACGATTGCTAAGTTTATGTTCCTCAAACGATTGACTAATTCAACCCTTGCCTGAAAACTAGTTGTAATAAGTCAATCTTCCTCTTTAGTTCTTTGGAACATTCTGTGAAACTGATGCCAACAGTTTAATTTGCATATTGATGACTAGTATCTGAGGCAGTAGGAACATTTTTACTCTGAAAAAAGTAATATTCCTGAAATATGGAGACTAAGTTGAAATCACATTTAAGGAATTGCTGGCTGGTGGCCAAGAGCACATGAATTTGGAAAAATAAGATGAATTTAGAAAGGAAAAGGAACAGGGGCCGGGCGGTGGCGCTGAAGGTAAGGTGCCTGCCTTACTGCGCTAGCCTTGGAAGGACCGCAGTTAGATCCCCCGTGCCCATATGGTCCCCCAGGCCAGGGGCGACTTCTGAGAGCATAGCCAGGAGTAACCCCTGAGTGTCACTGGGTGTGGCCCAAAAACCAAAAAAAAAAAAAAAAAAAAAAAAGAAAGGAAGAGGAACTAAAATGATTGAAATTATAGTTTAGGTTTAAGAAGCCATGTTAGCATCAGGGATAAGACTTGCCACAAGAGGGTCAGAGACATAGTAAAGTGAGTAAGTTGTGCTTGCTTTGTATTCAGCAACTGAGTTCAAACTTTCACATCTTAAATGGCCCCTATAGCACCATCAGTAATAATTCTTGGGGTCCGAGCACAATTGTAGGGCATTTGACTTGCACATGGCCAACCCAGGACAGACCCAGGTTTGATATCTGGCATCCCATATGGTCCCCCGAGTCTGCCAGGAGTGATTTCTGAGCACAGAGCCATGAGTAATTCTGAACGCCGCCAGGTGTGACCCCAAAAAAAAAAACCAAAAAAAAAAACAAAATAAAGAAGGAATGATTCTTGAATATTAGGAATAGAGCTAGGAATAACTCCTGAGCATCACTATGTTTGAGTCCAAACAAAAATAAAAAGATAAAAAAATGCTTGCCACAGAGGACTTGAGAGATAGAACTGAAGTTAACAAATTTACGTTGATGCAACAGGCCCCAGTTTGGTTCGTGGCACTGCATATGGTGCTCTGAGCACTGCCAGGAGTAGTCTTTGAATATAGAGCCCTGAGTACACCTGGTGTGGGCTCAAAAGAAAACAAAATATAAATAAAATAGTTGTTCATCCTAGAGAAGTAAATTCATGTCCCTTTACTTTTTACTTTTTTGTTTATTTGTTTTGTTTTTGTTTGTTTTTGGGTCACACCCGTTTGACGCTCAGGGCTATGTGCTCAGAAATTGCTCCTGGCTTTGGGGGACCATATGGGATACTGGGGGATCGAACCATGGTCCATCCTAGGCTAGCACTTGCAAGGCAGACGTCTTACCTCTAGCGCCACCACTCCGGCCCCCTTTACTGTTTTTGTTGTGCTCACTCCATTGCCTCTGCCTTTGTTGTCAGGTGCTCTGTGATCTATGACAAATGTTTCTCTATAGACATAAAGAACTGATTTTTTTTGTTGTTGTTGTTGCAGGACTATCTAGATTAGGCCTGAGTGCCTTGAAGTTCAGGGGAGTGTTCTCTCCCTCTTACTGATTAGCACTTTCTTATCTCTACCCAGACTTAGAAGAGATTGTTTTACTTTGAATGTTCTATAAAGAGTTTGAACACACCAATATCAGTCCTTTTGGCCAGGTCATGACTAGAAGAGAGCTCGTAGCTCAGTCAGTCAACTTGCATCCCAATGTTTTGTTATATCCTAGCCAGTTTTGTGTGGCCTGATGTTTTAAATTATAGATAGAAATGTTCTAGTCTCTGGTCCCTATTTATCATTTTTTTCCTTTCAACTGCAAACACTTTTTTTTTGTTGCCCAATGCTTTGCTTTTCCAAAATTTTAGTAATTGTCTTATAGTATGAAGCCCTCTCAATTGGTTTCTTTCATAGAAATATGCATTTCCATTCCATCCATTCTTTTTCATGACTGAAAAGCTAGTTGTTTTAGTGCTGAATAACATTTCACTGCCTGGAGGTACCACTATTTTTTTATTCATCCATCTAGGAATTAATTCTGTATTTTATATGTATTAGGATTTAATGTAAGAAGCAAATTATTTGGTAACTAAAGCAGAAGCATATTTAATGCAGCGTTTGAAGCTTATGGAATATATTACATGGACAGCCAGTGGACTGAGTTGGGGGAATGTCTGTAAATGGAACACAGAGTTCTGGAAACTCTTGCTATTACCTTTTGTGCCATGTCAGGGAAAGTAAGAAATTGAGAGGAAAAATTAAAGGAGGTAATAGACCCTGATTCAGGGACCTCAGGCACATTGTGATAAAGAAATATGGTATATCTGTATGTCACAACCACAGAGCTACCAACACTATAAGCATGAGATCCAAACAACAACCAAATTTAACAATGTGCCTTTCAAGGAGGCTGGCTGGGATGTTGGGAGGGAATCTGGGAACATATGTGGAGAGAAGTTGATACTGGTGGTGAGACTGGGGTTAGAGCATTATAAGCCTGAATAATTCTGCAAAACATAGTGCTTTAATAAAAGATTAATTAAAAGAATAAAATTATACTTCCTGGTTTCTTAGTTAACTCTGCAATTGCCAAAATGGTTTTTGCAGCTATCTCAGAATCCTGAGATCTCAGAACCCTGTTCTAGTCTCTCTTTAAAATTCTTTTGAATTATGGGGCTGGAGTGGTGGTGCAAGCGGTAAGGTGTTTGCCTTGCATGTGGCTAACCTAGGACGACCTTAGTTTGATCCCTGGCATCCCAAATGGTCCCACAAGCCAGGAGTGATTTCTGAGCACATAGCCAGGAGTAACCTCTGAGCATCACTGGGTGTGGCCCATAAAAGAAAAAAAAATCCTCCCCCCCCCCAAAAAAAAAAAACCTTCGAAATTTGTCCAATGATGATAAGGGAGTAATGAAGGTTTAGTTTTAGACTTCTCAGAGCTAGAGTGGTAGTATAGTGAGTAAAGGCCACTATAGATCTTGTATGTAACTGACTCAGGACTTTTTTAGCTGACTCTATCTGACACCTATATGTCCCCCTCCCCTGCCAGCAGTGATCTCTAAGCCCCAGGAGTAAGCCCTGAACAGTATCAGATGTACCCAACCTCCTTCCAAGGGCAACCACCCTTTGACCCTGAGCCCCAAAGACTTTTCAACCTTACTGAAGCTTATTTCCACAAGAACAAAGAAAATAAGAGTATTTAGAGAAAATTAGTCAGATTAGGGTGGATGCATTTATGGGAGACTTGCTAGGATGACAATGATATCTGAAAGAACACTGTGGAGGATATAGGGATGTCAGGGAATAAATCAGTTGCTACTGATTAAGAGTTTCAATTTATAGATCTCACATGATGTGATGCTTCTCACAAATCAGAGTGAAGGGTATAAAATTATAAAGATTTTGTTTGTTTTTAGAGGGTGCCTGTATCTGGTGGTGCTTGGAAAGGTGTTCCTGGCAGTGCTTAGGGAACCAGACAGTGCCACTTGCATGCACTCTCAGTCCCAAGGATTCTTGTGCATTCATTTTTCTAAATATTTGA
>PVKC010041377.1:0-12168 GCA_004027635.1 Crocidura indochinensis | reverse complement strand
GACAGGGCAAAGACCTGCCTGCCTAGAGACACATATTTAGGGGAGCAGCACAATTATGAAGCATCATTATGAAGCTCAAGACTCTGTACCCCAAGTAGGGAATGTCTCATAGGAGGTATATTAAGAACCAGAAAACACCCAAATTGAGAAGTGAGCACTTACAGCCATGCATCACTGTATGTTAAAATATGACAGTTATATTATCTGCTTGCTCCACCTCTATTTGCTTTAATTTTCTATTTCCTTTCAGAGAGCCTCTCTCAATACAAGGCTTTCTCTCGTATTCCTCTGTCTCAAGAAATGCCCTTTATGTGGCAATGATTAATGGGTCTCAATAGCAAAGAAAACTATTTTTCTTTGGGAGCTTTCTGGAACCCTAAGAGTATACCATTTTTCCAATGACAAATTTCCTTCGATTTTTAGGTACTGTGTCTTTTTCCCTGGCAAAGCCATGATCATATTAACTATAAATGTTGGTTTAGGATTTTACTCCGAGGGCTGGAGGGTGTTTCCTGTATCTGCCAAGAGGCATTCCACAAACAACTCATCCTTCAGGACTTCAAACTGAATGAAAACAAAAATCGAAAGATAAAAAGTTCCAGAGGACCATGGGATTAACTCACATGAATTCAGTCTTAGAAGTCACAAAGGAACTCTGACAGTTGCAATTTATCTTAACTATGCCAGCACTCTGTTCACATACAAGATCATGATGTGCATTCATAGTAGTCACTTTATATCAGGTGGACTAGAGCTGCATAAAACAAACTTTCTAACCCATCTGTGATAGCAAAGATAACTCTGGCCACTGCACATCTTTGAGAAACCTATACCAAGCGTCTTCAACTTGAGTCCCAAGATGAATCCGTGTAAGAAGAGTGTGCTCTCACACCATATATTGCTCATGGTGACTTGAACCAAATCTAGTCTCCTTCTATTTAAGGATTGAGTGGTCACAGCACTATGTATCATAAACTACCCTCTTGCTGGACACTGTCCACTCCTCAGGTCCTCCAGAAAAGTATCACGTCAACCCTCAAATAATAACACCTTGCTCCTCTGGGTTTACATTTCTTCTTATTTAAAACGAAGATAAAAGATAGCATGTTTTCCCCAATGTTTATTAATTATTCATGATTTATTAATGAATTATTTGTTGATTTTATTTAGTATTAATACTTTATTCATTGTTATAATGCTTATTAAAACATTATAATGATATTTTATTATCTTTTCATTGTAAATATAAACTAAGAAGATGCATATCATAATCAATTATGGTAATTTCTGGGTATTCTTTGGTTTTGGGTTTCTTTTGCAGTGTCAGGGTCTCACACTTGCTGGTATGTACTGGGCCACTTCTCCAAGCCCAAGATGTTACATATAAAGCTTCAGTTTCTTAAGAAGGATCATCTGAAGGGTTTTATTGTGATTCACTCAAGTGAAAACATGCCCAGTGTCAGAGTGCCCTGCACCAGGAGAAGGCCTTCTTGGCTTTCCAGATGCTTTTCGGAGTACTCTGCCTTTTCTCTCGGCTTCTATCCTACACTTCTTTGGCTGAATGTTATTTCTGCTCCCTGAAGATATGCCAGCACTCTACAGGTTGAGTGGCTGATAGATTACACTTTTTTAATATATATACATATATATATATATATAATTTTCATATTAATCAAAGTCATTTACAAATCTTTCCCTGTAATATTTTAGGTACATAGTGACATTGACTTTTTTTAACCTAAAACAAAAATCATTCCTGGTTCCTTTGTATGTTTGTTTACAACTTGGATTTACCACCAAACAGAGATTGTCTTCCTTGTAAACCTGGGTGGGATGGCTCAGGATAGCCTGAGATATCTGCATTACTGCCCCATCCAGGGGTAGTTTCTGTCCTCAATAAAAATGGCAGTTCTGTCAGGCATCTGGCCCTCCATACTAGATAGAAGACTGCCAGACTACACATGTTCACCCTCAGCCTGGTTTGAATTATTTCAGCACGACCCTGATTCAGACATGTTCACCTGGGCTTGGAAATAAGGCATGTGGGATGATATTATAAATAGCCAGCATTAAATGTCCTTTTTCACTATAAAACTCTGTCCAGGGGACATAAACTCCTTCCTGTCTACAGGTGGAAGGCAAAGAAGAAAGAATCTCATTCATGACTACCTCGTGGGCCATCTTTCTCTTCTCATGACTACAGTTGTCAGAACTTCCTTTATATTCTTCAATCAACTTCATTCCACACTTGCATTGACTTAATAGTCAATTAAAGGTTATTATATATGTAAAGCTCAAATAGTAGACAACACATATGTATGTGACACATATATATGTAAACACAAATAGTAGGCATTCCAGAAACACCAGCTATTAATGATCTTAATATCTTGATCTACTTGACAAGTACACATTATTTAATACATTCCTTGAGAGAAAAAGACAACACAAAGAAACACACTTCTCTCTTTTTAGGGGTTTAATACATATTTTTTATGTTCTGTGGTATAGGGTATAATTGAGGGCCTCTCAGAATGTTTATCTAACAACTGTTAATTATCTACTGTTTGCACCCATGTTTCCCATTTTTATGTGCTAGTGGAGATTTAGTTCATTATTATCTAATTTTTAGCTTATGTCCATATATATTCCTCCCATCATTCATATACTATATACTCTAATAAAGGGGTTTTTCAGAGATGGAAACAGAGAAGGTGAGTTTTATTTTATTATAATATGATACATAAATATAATAATCCCTAGGGGCTGGAGCGGTAGTTCAGTGGTAGGGTATTTACCTTGCATGCGGCTGACCAGGACAGACCTGGATTCAATCCCTGGCATTCCAATGGTCCCCTAAGCCAGGAGCGATTTCTGAGCACATAGCCAGGAGAAACCCCTGAGCATCACCAGGTATGACCCAAAAATAATAATCTCTGGACCATGCTTCATAGTGCACTGTCCAAAGATTTCTACTGGCACCAACTCATCACTCTAAATTTTATTCTGAAAGATCTGCTGTTTAGTAGAGATGTCAGTACACATAGTCAGAAAGACTCCAGTGCAAGAGGCTGTTTATCTAGAATGTTCCTGTATGCAGGCCAAGGCCAAAGCAGCCTTCACGAAGCCCTAGCACAGGGGCCAGAGCAGTGGCATAGTGGTGGGGTATTTGCCTTGCATGCAGCTGACCTAGGATAAACCATGGCTCTATCCCCAGATTCCCATATGATCCCCCAAGCCAGGAGTGATTTCTGAGTACAGCCAAGAGTATCCCTTGAGAGTCATGGGGTTGGCTTCAAAATCAAACAACAACAACAACAACAACAAAAGAAGCCATAACTCAAACCCAAGCACTTCAAGAAAACCTTATTATAGCAAACACCCCAAAACATATAGTAGTTAACAGTCCATATAGCTTTATCTACATGTGTGGCCCTGGGTCTCTGTCAGAGAAAAATAAAGGGACCCTCTCATCTTAAGATCACTTCATTCATCCATCAAGACTTTTCTTGTTGAATGCAACTGCATTCTTTCAAGTGCATCTTTTTGTGGTGAAACTGTTCAAAGACTTCAACTGTGTATTCTAAGAGTGCATACTATTTTCCCATGGCACAGAATTATATACAGAAGAATTTACTACAATTCTCTCATGTTTCTGAGCTCCTTGACTATACTGAGGCTAACAAAGGCAGAGTCCATGTCTTTTCCATCCTCATGTGTCTCTTTAGCACTCAATAAAGCAGAGTAACAATAAAAGTGATAAAGGAATGGCTGTGGGTAGATAAGGAAGAATGGAGGAAAGAGGGAGATAAAGAGTAACGATGGGAAAATATTTCTAAGAATCAATATATATGCATATATATATATATTATTCCTTCCTTACAAATACTTTTGACCCAGCTAGTGAGACAGCTATTTCTGGATTATTATTTCTGGTGGTCTACAACATAGTAAAAGCCTTCTAAAAGTAATCTATAAAATATAAACGTCTGTATGGCTGCAGGACCCAGATAATATTTAATAACAAGTAATAAAGCTCTTTTTTGTTGGAACCTTAGGAAAGTGGAGAATTGAATAAGCCAATAGGAAAAGAGCAATCAGTTCTAAAATGACACCTGACTCTCTACCTTTCTTATCACATCTGTCGCTAATAATTAATGACTTCTTTCCAAAACATATTGATTACAACATATAGCTTGGTTTTCTTGGGTTTGAAAATATTCATCATCACAAAAAAACAATAAACATTTTCTGTATCAAGTCCTGTGCTAAAAGCTAAAATTAAATTATTTCATTTCATTCTGAGGGGAACCACTCTGAGTATTTCTACTCCACAAAAAAGAAAATGGAAAGTCTTAAGCACTGAAGGTAACAGAGCAAAATAATGAATGTAAGAACCAGTTCTGGTATTTAGAAAACTTACTTCCTTCCCTCCTTCCTTTCTTTCTTCCTTCATTCCTACCTTCCTTCCTTTTTCTTTCTTTCTTTTTCTTTTCTTTCTTAGTTCCTTCCTTCCTTTCTTTCTTCCTTCCTTCCCTCCTTCTTTCCTTCCTTTTTTTCTTTCTTTCTTTCTTTCTTTCTTTCTTTCTTTTTCCTTTACTTTTCTTATAGCTAAGACATGGAATCATTCTAGATGTCCAACGAAGATGAGTGGATCATGAAGATGTGGTACATATATATAAAGAAATACTATATAGCTATATGGAATGATGCCATCATGCAACTTGCAGCACCATGAATGAAATTTGAAGATATTATGCTAAATGAACTAAGCCAGAGAAAGAAGAATAAATACAAAATGATATCACTTATATGCGGGATTCAAAATAACTGCATGAAGCAACACAATGGCCTAATTGGTTATTGTCCTGAACACCATTAGCCCCAGAGTAGAGTGAGGAGAAAAGAAGCGACTGAGTGAAAAATGAGAAATACAAAAACTTGTATTTTCTTTTATACTTCAAAGGGACCTTCAGTAATGGATACAGCTGTCTAGATTGAGCAGGTTTCCAATCATCTGCTCTTTATAGATGTCTATAATTTGTTCTAATACTTTTATCCACAGAAACTTATGCAGAATGTGTATGGAAGCCATGAACTCCCACTACAGTGCTTGCTATCAGAAGTTTTAATGTCTTAATTTTACTATTCTATAATAACTCCTTGATCTTTCTGTCCACAGTGGTACTTGGAGATATAGCTTGGTCACCCTAGTTCCACATCACAATGGTGTACTATATTAGACTCAGAATATGGTGCTCATTAAGATAATATTTTGACAAAAATGTGATCTATTTATTTTCTACTTGGTTGTGTCTGCTAATATAATCTAATGTTTATGTCCACAGATAATAATAGAATATGCAACTGCATGCTACAGAGCTCATTCATTGAGTATGTTATTGTAATTTGTTTTTAATTTCAGGTAGTTTACCATTATACCATAATTTTAGTTTATATCATGATTTTAGTTTGCTTTTAGGAAAAGACCCTGGATGCTCAAGACCCTCTAAACAATTCTTCATAGTGTAGATGCCTCTTATAGTGTTCATTATCATATCACTTAGTTTTTAGATTTGAAAATTATGATTGTTTTTAATAATGCTCTATACACACTGTAACCCATGAAGCCTTTTTTCAGTAAAGTTTACCCTTACCAATGATGATTGGCCTAGAGAAATGGGAAACCTTTACATCTGACTTGCCAGATTTATATATTTTAAGCATTCTGACCTATTCCATTCATTCCTGACCACTGCTGGGTATGGACCCTCTCCCACTCTACCCCACTCCCCAAAAATACAAGATTATTCCGGCTGGTTGCAATTTAATTCCAGCTGAGAACTGAAAATCCATTGCTAACCCAGTCCTAATCATAAGACCTTACAATAAGTATCTCTTTTAAGGTTTAGGTCTATAACTGAGATAAATGGTGATCACAAATAATTTTTTGATTACAGCTCCAGTTTCTATTACAATTACTTTTTATGGGAGGGTAGGTGGTGCTTAGGGGACCATGTCATGCCAGGGATTGAACCCATTCTCCCACATGCAAAGCATAGAGTTTGGCCCCTACAACTACACTTTAAAGACATTCTTAGTGTGATTTTATATCCAGAATAAAATTAAGGTAATACCAAGAATCTTCACCCATTGTTCCTCCACACTCACCATCACAGCCTCCCTGCTCTCAGCATCACATGGTAGAGTAAAGGAACCTACATTGACACATTTGATTCACTCCAAGTTCACAGTCTATTTTATGACCCACTATTGGTGGCATCCAGCCAGAGGCATAGACAAACATTCAAACTTGTTGTATCATACAGTGCATTTTTACTGTCTCCACATTGCTATGAAACTGTATCTTTCAACCATAACACAAAGGAAATCTCAGCTCTCTTTAAGCGTTCCATTCTCTAAAGTCCTTTACCCTGTGCATCAAAGAATAAAAACACTAATGATTAAATTACAGATAACTTTCCAAAGATGGGGAATGTCTGACAATAACCTACTATAGTAATCACCAGAGAAATCAGGAATTGACTCTACTTCAACTTGTAAGATTAATGTACCACCCAATGAGGACTCCCTGATTGGAGACCAAAAGATCAATTCTTCATCAACTGTGATGTCAAATCTGACACTGACCCCTTCAAGAACTCCAGGAGGTAAAATAAACTAGGATTCCTTTGCCCTGATCAAACAGTGACTACATTTATTGAAATTATAAAGCTATACTATCAAATAAAAGAATTACCCTTTTGTTGATTCTTTACAAAGGCAAATTATGGGGAAGAAACAAAATTCCTTATGTCCCTCCAGAGCATTTAGAAAGGAAAGTCAAATATGAGTTAGGAGTTGCCCTTATTCCATAGACACAAAATAAACTCAGGAGCTATGATGTTTGACCCTCTCAATACAAATCCACACAGTCCAGTGAAGCCAGCAGTGAGGAGATACTGTTTCCCTTACCAGTGAAGTTGAGAAGAAATGTTTTCTTAGGAGAACAGAGGAAGCTGTCAAAAGAAAAGCCATAACCAGAAAACAAAAATATTTCAGAGTGCTGATTTTTCTTTTACCAAGTCTTTCCAACAACCCAGAAGGCACTGAACAGACACAAACCAGCCATTTACTATCCTCGAACCTACTCAGCTCCTAGACAGTGCTTTCTCCCATGACACTGCTCTGCCCAGCTGATAAGAGATGTGGAATGAGAGTCTCAGCATCTCCTTGCTTTCTCTATCTGAGCTTCTTGCTAGCCTGACTTTCAGGAAGGAATCAGCTATTCAGCCTGGTGGCACAAGTCATTCTCTCTTCATTTTTGACCTAGTAAATCCGTCCTTGAGAATAATTCAACAAAGCAACCTACCAAATGCACAACAATATGATCCAAGAATTCTCTGATAATGAAAAAGAAAATAAAAGCAAAAGGGAGGGCAGGAAAGGATGAAAGAAAGAGGAGAGAAGCTCCAAGCATTAACTCAAATGCCTAAAAATGGGGATCAAAGACTGCAAAAGTGGTTTTTAAACACAGACTATAAACTCCAGGAAGTGATTAAATATTTCGGTTAGTCAATGCCAGCAACCTGATACTTTTTTTTAATAAAATGGGTCAAAATTGAATTAGAATAAGGCATAATAGATTGGAATTTATCAAAGCATATCAACTCTTAAGAGAGATTTTTCCCATGAGATTCATTTTCACTTAAGTATATGGGGGGCCACCTATGCATGTATGTCAGTTATAGAACAGACTCTTTCCTGATATAAAATGTACCGACCCAGATTACTATTTATTTATTAAATTTTTCTTGAAAGAAATCCTGGAGAATATTCATAATATTGTTAAGGGGTAAGTAGGTCACAAAGTGGTGTAGATGCTAAGGTACAAGGAGAGAAGATATGAATATGTAAAGACCAATAAAAGGTGAGAGGAGTTTAGTTTGAGGCAGACAGATCATTTCTACTATTAACTTTAAACTAGATTTAAACTTGATCAATGAAGCAAACCAGCGTGCCCTAGAAGCAAGCCAGGAATTGATCTAAATGGGACACTTACAATAAAACTTCAAGTATATAAAATAGATCTTATGGGTAGAACAAAAACTTTCCCAAGACCAACCAGTGATGCCAGGAGATTTGATGAAACTGAAGTATTAATTAGAATGTTTGGTTTCTTCCATATATCTGTGTCAAGTACAGGCGGAGGTGGTGTGGGGAGGAGGGAGATTTGGAACATTGGTGGTGGGAATGTTGCACTGATGAAGGGGAGTGTTCTTTACATGACTGAAACCCAACTGCAATCATATTTGTAATCAAGGTGTTTAATAAATATATTAATTAAAAATAATTGACATACATAAAAAAGAACTAAGGGAACTGACAGTGGTCACTGAAGAGTAGAGAAGGAATTGTCAAAGAGGCTAGAAAGAATCTGGGGTATTTGTCTTTGGCATCTACGAGCACCTCTTTTCTTTTTTTTAATCATTCATTTTTTTCTTTATTTAAACATCTTGATTACATATATGATTGTGATTAGGTTTCAGTCATGTAAAGAACACCCCCTTCACCAGTGCAACATTCCCACTACCACCTCTTTTCAATGTAGCTTCCTCCGAGGTTTTGTTTAGAACTGCCTACTCTTTATAGAGAAAACCTTAAGAGACCAATATGAAGATTAATTATATAAATAATTCAGAAAGTCACTAGTGAGTATGCAGTGATTTGGGATAAAAAACTAAATTCTAGGGCCCAGAGAGATAGCACAGCGGCATTTGCCTTGCAAGCAGTCGATCCAGGACCAAAGGTGGTTGGTTCGAATCCCAGTGTTCCATATGGTCCCCCGTGCCTGCCAGGAGCTATTTCTGAGTAGACAGCCAGGACTAACCCCTGAGTACTGCCAGGTGCGGCCCAAAAACAAAACAAAACAAAACTCTGATGAGAAAAGGCAAAGTGTGGATTCACAGAATCTCAGAGTTCTTAGCATACGCTTTACTGACCACTGAGGGGCTTACAGAGAAGACACACTTGCTTATACACTGCAATGACTCCTGGTTTGATGGCACCCTTCTGGGCCAAAATAAAGATTAATGGCACCAGGAGTCAGATCTACTGCACAGAGAAACCTCAGCTACTAGGAACTACTTACGGAATAAAAGGAACTAAATTGGGTGAGTCTTACTTGTGTTTTAAACATGGCAGTATTGAATAAAGCAATTCACTAAGAAAGGTTTGGTCTGAGGAAAAAAAGTCAGCTTTCAAACTATTTATAACACTGAAAACTATATTGAGCCATTTCTCACGTTTTCTATACACATATGCAGCCTTTCACTAAGAATAATCGCAAGAGATGAGAGTTAGGTTCATAAAAAGAGCAACAGTCTCTTGTTAAAAATCTTTCCCACTGATTTAAGATGTGAAGCCCTTCTAGGTAAACAGAAATCATCTATTCCTTGAATTAGATGATCAAGTTGTTTACATGTTGAGTTTTGTTTGAATACTTGACATTTTTTTCATGTGTGAGTCTAACTTTTGAATGAAATGATCTCATTTCTTATTCTAAATGCTCTTCATGGTGAAATTTTCTCTACCTGATTCTTTTTCTTGACTTCATGCTGAAATTGCTCTACTATAGTTTTAAGCAAACGAAAAAAAAAATCAATTCTGTAATGTCTAACTTTGGGCCAGGTCTGCTATATATGAACTGGTATCAAGGTTTTTTAAGGGAAATACTTTCGAAATTAGTAAATAAACTAATATTTTAGAAATTATTTCCCAAGAAGCTGTGATCAGGCACTTGACAGAGCAGAAGTAAAAGAAAGGTGATTGTGGTTTCATGAAACTTGACCCTTTCCAAAGTGCTTTCAAACTCAGACATCAGGGAGCCAAAGAGAAGTACAGTGAGTAGGGTGTTGCTTGTATGCAGTTGACCCTGGTTCAATCTGGACATCTCATATAGACCCGCCCAATCACCTCCACAGGAGTAATTTCTTGTGTAAAGCCAGGAGTAACCCCTGAGTACTGCCAGATGTAGCCCAAAATAAGCAAAAATCCTTCATACCTCGTTATGTCATTTCATTTCCACCAAGTGGATCAAACTACAATGAAAGCCCTTCCCTCTTGTGAGACATAAATATTAAGTCAAAGGAGATTCATCATAAAATAAATGTAGAGAGGGGGGCCTGAATCTTCTGGTTCCTGCCAACATCAGAGTTCATATGTTCAAATTCTAGATGCCGATCTCCAAGAAATGCAAGCACTGATTATTCTTCCGTCTCTTATCCAGAAGAAGCAATTTCACCCACTACCTCTTTGAGTTGTCTCCCTGCAAAGTCTTCCCATACATGCCCTGAATCTCACTAGAAAAGCATGAGGTGTGAGGCATGCATGCTTTTATCCCATTTTCATCTGTTGCATGCTGAACTCGGAGATCATCAAGGTGTTTAAGATTCAGTGCTCAAATCCCAAATTTCTCAAGGGTCGGCAAGTCAAATTCATTTATGCTCTGTCTGAGTTCTTTCCTTTTTATGCCTTTTTTTTTTCATCTGAAAAGCAATGAAGCAGTGTCCGTGCTCTTCATGTTGGGTCTCTCTGGCCTGTGCTTTAATAACTTCTTATCTGGTGTATTCACTGTAGGGGATCAGACTGAAAACAAGATCGACATAACTATTTACTGCTCACTGGATAGTACCAGCATCTTCCATCAAGTTTCAGGTCTACTGGGATTAATGTTATAAAATTTTGTCCACATCTTCCATAACTTGCAAGGTACAGAGGTTCAGGTGCATGAGATTTCAAATGATAAAGGAAATACATTTGGAATTTAGCTTGTCTGCTGGACAAACAAAATAAGCTCTGTCTCTTTTTAAAGAGACTACTCCCAGAGTTCCTGGCACTTGGGTTTGGGAGTGCCATCTAGGCCATACCCAGTAGTGCTGGCAAGGAGAAATTCAAACCTATACATATGTGAGGCTTGTGCCATTTGAGCTACATCCTTGAGTTCATAAAATTAGTTTTTACTTAGAATCATATATCATATGATTAAAAATTCTATATTCACTAATATGAGCTAGTCTCAATAAATAATGGGACCATTCTTTAATTTATAAAATTCTGCATTATATATTATTATTTATTTATTTATTATTTTTAATTTTTATTGTGGCCAAACTGAGTTACAAATCTTTCACAGTAATATTTAGCTTACATAGTGATAATAATAAGGGGGCCCATTCTTAATTTTATCCAGAAACTTTAAAAAACCAGAAATTGTGATTCTTTGTTGTTATTTTGTTTTTTTGGAGTCACACCCAGCAGTGCTCAGGGGTTACTCTGGCTCTGTGCTCAGAAATCACTCCTGACTCAGGGTACAATATGGGATGTCAGGGATTGAACCCAGATCCATCCTGGGTCAGCCATGTGCAAGGAAAATGCCCTACCACTGTGCTATCACTCCAGTCCCCAAATGTGATTCTTATTAAGCAGAGAAATAATTTAATTCTTTGCCTATTTTTAAATTTGTATGGGTTTTTTCCTATGTTTTAGACCTCCAGCTTCTTTTACTTTTTTTTTTTATTATAACACTGTGATTTACCAAGTTGTTCATAATACAATCATTTCAGAAACTAAATGTATAAACATCAATCCTAACACCAGTATGGCCTTCCCATTGCCAGTGTCACTAATCTCCCACCCACCACTATAAGCCTTTATGCAGGCACAAGTACATCTGTTTCATATTACTTGTTACAACATGAAGGCAAATGGTATTATCACTTAGATGAATTTTTATGAATTTTCTACCATAAATATTTGTTCCAGTGATGTGTTGTAGAATAGGGTGGAGTCACATGCTTAGTTGTGGTACTAAGCATTGCATGGTGGTGGTGTAGGGTGGTACTAGGGGTCAAGCCGAGAGCCTCACACATGCAAGATAAATTCTCTATTGGAACGTCATTCCTAAACCTACAGTCAATTCATTTGTCCTACTTAATAAACATTAAAAAAAAGGTAGATCTTCCCTGCTGAAAGGTAAATGAAGTGTGAGTGTCAAGTTTGATTTCTTGCATCCCATATGGTCCCTGGAGCCTGCCAGGAATAATTTCTAGAGGGAGGAAGGAAGGAAGGAAGGAAGGAAGGAAGGAAGGAAGGAAGGAAGGAAGGAAG
>PVKC010041376.1:0-12161 GCA_004027635.1 Crocidura indochinensis | reverse complement strand
TACAGTGGAAGAGATTGAGAAAAAACTTAAAACAAAAGAATAGACAATGGAAAAAATAGTCAAAGAATGGGAACAGATGAAAATAGAAGTCTATGATAAGATCAACAGAAACAACTTAAGAATCAATGGAGTCCCAGAGACAGAGGAAGAAAATTTCCAGGAAAATGAATAGTCAAGAACATCATTAAAGAGAAACTTCCAGAACAAAAGAATATATGTGATCAAATCCTGCATGCGCAGAGTACCCAAAAAAGAGGCCCCAGAAAAAATATCCCAAGACACATCCTAGTCACAATGACGGATCCCACAAATAGAGACATAATTCTGCAAACAGCAAGATCAAAAAAGAAATTACATTAAAAGGAAACAACCTTGAGATTTACAGAGACCTGTCACCAGAAATACTCAAGGCCAGAAAGCAGTGGTGAAATATTGTGACAAGACTGAATGAAATGAATGCTTCACCTAGAATACTGTACCCAGCAAAACTCACTTTCTGGTTTTACGGAAAAATACATGGTTTCACAAACAAAGAACAGCTCAGAAACTTTACAGACTCAAAACTACTCTTAAGAGAAAAACTGAAAGACCTAATTTAAGACAAGACTAACCAAAAGACACAACACATTTCGATATAAAGATGGCATGAAATCCCAGGACAATTCTTTATCTCAATGTCAATGGGCTAAAGGCAACAGTTAAGAGACAAAGAGTGGCTAAATGAATCCAAAAACTCGATCCCACTTTCTGCTGTCTACAAGAAACGCACCTGAATAGTCAGAACAAACATAGACTCAAAATGAAAGGCTGGAGAAAAATTATCCAAGCAAACAACACCCATAAAAAAGCTGGAGTAGCCATACTAATAGCAGATAATGCACACTTCATACTCAGGAAGGGTGTAAGTGACAAAGATGGACATTATATATTAATCAAGGGGTATGTAGAGCAGGACGAAATAACGCTTCTAAACATATATGCACCGAATGAGGGTCCAGCACAATATTTAATACAATTGTTGACAAAGCTGAAAAATAGCATCAACAACAACACAATAATTGTGTGGGACCTCAACACAGCTTTGTCAACAATGGATAGGTCAACCAGACTGAAGCCCAACAAGAATATACTGGACCTGCGGAGAGAAATGGAAGAAAGAGTCCTAGTGGATATATAAAGGACAGTCCATCCCCAGAAACCTGGATACACATTCTTCTCCAATGTACATGGGACATTCTCCAGGATAGAACACATGCTGGCATATAAAACATATCATCATAATATCAAGAGTTTAGAAATTCTGCAGGCTACCTTTGCTGACCACAAGGCTCTGAAATTATTTGTGAATTCCAAAAGAACAAAGAAGAAAAACTCTAACATCTGGATGTTAAACATCCTCATACTGAATAACTAGTGGGTCTGAGATGAAATCAAAGAGGAAATCAAAAGATTCCTGGAAACAAATGATAATGAAGACACAAACTATCAGAACTTATGGGACACAGAAAAGCAGTACTGAGAGGAAAATTTATAGCTTTGGAAGCACACATCAGGAAGGATGAAGGATCTTACCTGAGTACCTTAATGACGCAGCTCATAGAACTAGAAAGCACTCAACAAAAGGATCCAAAAATAGGGAGGCAGAAGGAAATAACAAAGTTGAGAGCACAAATCAATAAAGTGTAAACCCAAAAAACAATCCGAAAGATCAACGAGAGCAGAAGTTGGCTTTTTGAAGAAAGAAACAAGATTGATAGACCACTGGCAAAACTAACAGAGAGAAACTTGTTAACTCGTATATAGGAATGAAAAAGGAGAGAACACTACTGATATGGCAGAGATTCAAAGGACAATCAGAAACTACTTTGAGAAGATCTATGCAACTAAAAATGAGAACTTGGAAGAAATGGATAAATTCTTGGACTGTTATAATCCTCCACGGTTGAAGGAAGAGGATGTACATATCTAAACACACCATTCACTACTGACGAAATTAAAATAGTAATCAAATGTCTGCCCCAAACCAAAGCCCAGGCCTAGAATTCACTTATGAATTCTTTCAAACTTACCAAGAGGAATTACTTCCAATCCTGGCAAGACTCTTTCATGATATCGAAAAAACGGAAACACTTCCAAATACCTTTTATGAAGCCAACATCACTGTGATACCTAAAACAGAAAAGGTGCAACAAATAAAGAAAATTACAGAACAATATCGCTGATGAATGCAGATGCAAAGATCCTCAACAAAATCCTGGCAAATAGGATTCAATGCCTCATTACGAAGATCATCCACTACGATCCAGTAGGTTTCACACCAGGAATGCAAGGATGGTTTAACATCTGTAAATCTATCAGCATAATACACAACATCAACATCAAGAACAATAAAAATCACATGATCATATCAATAGATGCAGAGAAAGCATTTGAGAAGGTTCAACACCCATTCTTGATCAAAACTTTCAGCAATATTGGAATGGAAGGAACCTTTGTCAATATAGTTAAGGCCATCTACTAAGCCAGTGGCAAATATTGTCCTCAATGGAGAAACACTAAGTCTTCCCTCTAAACTCTGGCACAGTACATGGCTGTCATCTCTCACCACTCCTATTCTGCATAACACTGGAAGTACTCGCTATAGCCATTAGGCAAGAAAAAGATATCAAGGGAATCCAGATAGGAAAGGAAGAATACAAGCTCTCGCTTTTTCCAGATGACATGATACTCTACTTAGAAAACCCTAAAGACTCTACCAAAAAGCTCCTATAAACAATAGACTCATATAGCAAGGTGGCAGGTTATAGAATTAACACACAAAAATCAATGACCTTTCTATACACCAATCGTAATAAGGAAAAAATGGACATTAAGAAAACAATTCTATTCACAATAGTGCCACACAAACTCAAATATCTTGGAATCAACTTGACTAAAAGTGTGAAGGACTTATACAAAGAAAACTATAAAACTCTGCTCCAGGAAATAAGAGAGGATACGTGGAAATGGAAACACATACCCTGCTCATGGATTGGCAGGATTAACATCATCAAAATGGCAATACTACCTAAGGCATTATACAGATTTAATGCGATCCCTCTAAATATCCCCAAGACGTTCTTCAAAGAAGTGGATCAGGCACTTCTGAAATTCATTTGAAACAATAAACACCCTAGAATAATTAAAGCAATCATTGGAAAAAAGAACATGAGAGGAATTACTTTCCTCAATTTTAAACTTTACTAAAAAGCAATAGTTAGCCAAAAAGCTTGCTATTGGAATAAGGACAGGCCCTCATATCATTGGAATAGGCTTGAATACTAAGAACGTGTTCCCCAGATATATAGTCACCTAATTTTTGATAAAGGAGCAAGAAATCCTAAATGTAGCAAAGAAAGCCTCTTCAACAAGTGGTGTTGGCACAACTGGCTAGCCACTTGCAAAAAATTGAACTTAGACCCCCCAGCTAACATCATGTACGAATGTAAAATCCGATTAGATGAAAGACCTTGGTATCATACCCGAAACCATAAGATATATAAAACAACACGTAGGCAAAACACTCCAGGTCATTGAGTCTACGGGCATATTCAAGGAGGAAAATGCACTCTCCAAGCAGGTTAAATCAGATATTAACAGATGGGAATATATTAAGCTGATAAGCTTCTGCACCTCAAAGAAAATAGCGCCCAGAATACAAGAGCCACCCACTGAGTGGGAGAAACTATTCACCCAATACCCATCAGATAAGGGCTAATCTCCAAAATATACAAGGCACTGACAGAACTTTACAAAAAAAAACATCTAATCCCATCAAAAAACAGGAGAAGAAATGGACAGACACTTTGACAAAGAAGAAATACAAATGGCCAAAAGACACATGAAAAAAAATGCTCCACATCAGTTATCATCAGGGAGATGCAAATCAAAACAACTATGAGGTACCACCTCTCACCACAGAGAATGGCACACTTCACAAAGAATGAGAACTAAGACTGCTGGCGGGGACGTGGAGAGAAAGTAAATCTTATCCACTGCTGGTGGGAATGCCGTGTAGTTCAACCTTTATGGAAAGCCATATGGAGATTCCTCCAGAAACTGGAAATCGAGCTCCCATACAATCCAGCTATAGCACTTCTAGGAATATACCCTAGAAACACAAAAATACAATACACCCCCCTTCTTTACACCTATATTCATTGCAGCACTATTTACCATAACAAGACTCTGGAAACAATCTAGATGCCCTTCGACAGAAGAATAGCTAAATAAACTGTGGTACATATACACAATGGAATATTATGCAGCTGTCAGGAGAGATAAAGTCATGAAATTTTCCTATACATGGATGTACATGGAATCTATCATGCTGAGTGAAATAAGTCAGAGAGAGATAGAGAAAAGCAGAATGGTTTCACTCATCTATGGGTTTTAATAAAAATGAGAGACATTTTTGCAATAATAATTTTCACACACAAAAGAGAAAAGAGCTGGAAGTTCCAGCTCACCTCAGGAAGCTCACCACAAAGAGTGATGAATTTTGTTAGAGAAATAACTACATTTTGGACTCTCCTAATAATGAGAATGTATGAGGGAAATGGAGAGCCTGTCTAGATTACAGTTAGGGGTTGGTTGGTGAGGAGGGAGATTTGGGACAATGGTGATGGGAATGTTGCACTGGTGATGGCTGGTGTTCTTTACATGACTGAAACCCAAATACAATCATGTATGTAATCTAGTTGTCTACATAAAATATATTTTAAAAATTCCAGTTTAATCTTTTACAAACAAAATAAATCTTAAAAACTTGTAAGAAAAATGTCTAGAATGCATATTAACTTTGTCCTAAATATTACTAAAATACTCATTCTTCAAATTGTTTAACAAATCTAATGCAATATAATTTTGTGCATTAAAGCATAATACTTTAATGTATTGTTAAATATTTAAAAGAAAATAGCCATACCTTATGTACTTTGAAAAGTTAATGCGTAAAAAACTAAACAATCTTAGAATGATTAAATATTGTTGGTCTGATGGTTATCATGATGATACAAACACATCTCAGCAAATTGTGAAATAATGAAAAATAATCACTCTTTTATTAAACAGGATGAAGATTTGCATTATTACTAATTACTTAAATAGTCTGTTAAAATCATTCTCCAGGGCCAGATTGATAGTACAGTGGTAGGACGTTTGCATTGTATGCAGCTCACCCAGGATGGACCTGAATTCGATCCCTGGCATCCCACATGGTCCCCTAGCCATGAGTAACCCCTGAGCATCACTGGGTGTGCCCCACCAAGAACCAAAAATAAATAGTTCTAAAAAATAAGTGAAGGGGGAAAAAGACAAGAATTAAATTTACTTTTATTTAAAGATCATAATCATGCCTAAGGAGGGTCTAAAATAAAATATAAATAAGAAGAAGTAAGAAGATAATTAAGCAGATATGTTGCATTGAAATTATTAAATAAATTAATTGTAACTAGATAAACAACACAGAATTTATAGTGTTAACTTCTAATAAGGACAACCTAATTCTAAATCACAGGATTTCATATGTTCTCCCAGGAACCACCAGAGTTGACCCCATCAGCATGGAGCCATGAATAAATATTTAGTATAGCTGTTTTGCCACAAACAATTCACCAAAGTAAATATATTTAGTTGTACTTATATTTAAGCATAAGCACCATAGTAATTTATTACTTTTATCACATAATCACAAAGGATGTAAGAAAAAAGTACATATTCTTTAACATCCACAACAAAATCAAGACATTTTAACTTAAAATATTATTTAAAAATGAGTATTATCTTAGAACAATCTAAACAAAAATAATTTCAGAAACTTAATGAGTTTACCAGTAACTAAATTACATATGTATATAAAAATTCATCCACTAAATTAACTATAAAATTCCTCTGAATAATCTGTAAAAAAATACTTTTACATTTCTGTAGTGCAAATATGTAGTACAAATAAATAGAAGACAAAAATATTTCACTAATATTTACTGTATGTAATGGATAAAATTCTTATAAAAAGTAATGAAAGCATTTCTTATAACTATATACAAAAATTGTCCAAGTATAGAATATGAAAGCAAAATACAAGAGTGTCTAGAATTAGGTTATAAGGACACCCTAGTGATCTTAGTAGATAAACAGTTTTTAGATAGAACACAACACACAAATAAAAAATATAACAAACAGATTAAAACATTATATTTGTTGCATTTGTTGAAATATGCAAAAAAAGAAAATATAAAACTTTGCAAAAAATGTGCAATCAACTCTATCCAAAAAGGAAACAATAGCTGAAGAAACTTTGCAAATTAAGACAAAGTGCTCATAGATCTGTACACAATTCAATATGCTGGTGTTACACAGGGCCAATCATAGTTTAATCCCAACCCTTCAGGGGCCAGAGAGATAGAATAGCAGTAGGGTATTTGCCTTGCATGTGGCCAACCCAGAAAGGATGGTGGTTCAATTCCTGGCATCCCAAGTGGTCTCCTGAGCCTGCCAGGGGAAATTTCTAAGCTCAGAACACCCTAAGCACCACTAAGCACCCCTGGGTGTGATCCAAAAGCCAAAAATCAAACGAAAACAAACTAAACCAAAAACCCAACCCTCTAACCAGATTGCAACTCAGAAATCAGTTACCAGCCACCAAAAAAATTACAAAAAAATATAGTTATATAACTAAATGCTCTTTATCACTTATGTGGAAAACAAAAAATCAAAGTCATAATGAAACAATGCCTTACACTAATGAAATTGGCTTATATAAAACAGAAACAAACTGCAATACCAGTGCTTTAACAGCTATAGGGAAACATACCTCAAAGGCTAAAAGAAATGTCCAATGGTACAATTGCTTTGGAAACAATATGAACGCTTCTCTAAAGAAGTAAGAATTGAACTTCTGTACATCTCAGCAGTTCTACTTCTTACCAACTACTCCTAGGGTCAGAAAAGACTATTTCAAAAAGACATTTGTCATCTTTTTAAAATATATATTCGGTCAAGTCTTGGTTTACATACCTTGATTTACTCTAAAATACATATGTATAAATATATCAGTTTTCAAATTCTTGAACAGAACAAAAGCTTCAAATTGAAAATTGGGTGCAATTCTATTTTGGATTAACTATACCAACAGCTATCATGATAATGGTAGTGAAAGAAATAGAATGTCTGTCTGAAAACAGGCAGGGGAAAGGGGGAGGAGATAGATGGGGGCATTGGTGGTGGGAATGTTGCATTGGTGAAGGGGCGTGTTCTTTTTTAATGACTAAAGCCCAACTACAAACATGTTTGTAATTATGGTACTAAAATAAAGATATTATTAAAAAAGAAAACATTAAAAATAAAGTCTAGGGGCCGGCAAGGTGGCGCTAGAGGTAAGATGTCTGCATTGCAAGCGCTAGCCAAGGAAGGACCACGGTTCTATCTTCTGGCGTCCCATATGGTCTCCCCAAGCCGGGGGCAATTTCTGAGCACTTAGCCAGGAGTAATCTCTGAGCATCAAACGGGTGTGCCCTCCCCCCCACAAAAAAAACCCAACAAACATAAAGTCTATAGTTTAAGTGTTTTCTAACATAGTGAAATTCTTTTGCTAGTATTTAAGGTAGTTTCTTCTCTAGTGATAAGCTTTATATTAGTTTCTATTATAATTCCATCAATCCCCTTTATTTTCTTATTTAACTTTTTTCTATTCTGTTGCTGAAGTTGTAGGTTTTTACACAAGGCTATTATCTCTACAACAATCAACATGCAACTTCCTCATTTTCTGTTCTTTCTCTCATTATAATAATTTATCATTTTTGTCAGATAATGCTTCCCTATGTTTTACTTCTAATATTCTTTAGTTTTGTTTTATAATTTAACACATTAATTATTCAATATCCATCTATCTTCTATAGTTTACCCAATAATTTCTGTTTCTGGAAAAAGTTCTATTGTAGTTATGCATCTGTGGATTCACCTTGCTTATGACTGACATCAGGCGACAGGCCAAATGTTGGTAAGGCACATTCCTCATACATACTTCTCTATGTCTGGTACAGTAGATGTTTGCAGGTCAGCCAATCATATGGCCTTGCATTTCACTTCAGAAACAATTAACAGGTGATATAATCTTTCAGTCACTGAGAATTTTGCAGCCAAAACCAACATATGTGGTCTTGGTCTTGATGCACTCTTTTCTATTCATTCACGTATCTGCTATTTTTATCTTTTTTGTCACTCCTACTTCTGTGCTCAGAAACTACTGGGGACCAAATAAGATGACAGGTATCAAACCCGGTCATGTTCATGAAAGGAAAGTGCCCTACCTGCTGTACTATTGCTCTGGATTCATGCTTCAATATCTTCTAGTAGCTTATTCTGGTTTGTGTTTATCCTAGAAATTCTAGAATGCTCTAAGTCCCAGCAGTTCAGGTGGGCAGAGGCTTTTCCTTATCTGCCAATGCTAGAGCAATGGTAGTTTGAGTCCATTTACTCTGCTCACATCTTTGCTGTTTTGGAACATGTTTTCTCTTGATGTTTGCTCAGTGTGATTTGATTACTGTGGTTGTGCCAGTGACATTTCCAGTGAACACTGGCATGCATATTGTTCAGCCAGCAGAGTAACTGTTGTAGCACATGACTAAATCACTGTTTGGGTGTTTGATGTACTGATATGAGAACATTTATGACATCTCAAGTATTTGAATTTCAGGGACTTTTCTGCAACTTTGGCCTTTGCTTCATAGAGTTTAGTCTGCCTTTAATGTGACTAATAGTTTTATTTGCAGTTGACTTTTCTTTTATTGTTTTGCTATTGTCATTTTATTGTCACTGGATTTCTGTAATTTGCACTGAAAGGTTATTTCTCCTCCAAAGAGATGCTTCCCTTGGGGTTCTTGACAATCTTTCTCTTTCTGTTTGGCTTTTAGTAATTTGACTATCAAGAACCTAGAGAAGATATTTTTTGTGGGGGATTGCTGGTATATGTGAATCTCTGATAGCTCTGTCTGCTGGATTTTGCTGGATTTGGAATTTTCAGCAATCATTTTTAGTCTTTTATAATTTTACTTTCAGTTTTGAATTTCAGTGGACTAAAATGCTTATATATGTAACATACTCACTGGTATTTTCATATCCTTTTTATGCTTCCTGTCATTGTGTAACTCTCCCCACTAGAGAGTAGTAACTTTGAATATTGCTGCTTTACTGGCATTCAATCCCCTCTTGGACAATGAGGTCAGTTAATTGGATTTTAATTAACTTAAATTTAAAAAAAGTGAATTGCAGAGTCAGTGTATATGTGTACATTGTAGAGTTTGTCCTTTGATAAATTCTCCAGAATTTTTCATTACTCTTATATACATCTGGAGTTGGCCATCCAGACAACTCCTTTATCCTGGTTGATTGATTCCTAGATATTCCCTTTTAGTATTATGCATCCCCAAATGCTGGTTACAATATTCATGTCTTCTCTTGCTTCCTTGACTCAGACCAGGAATTTCCGCTTTCTCCAACTTCATTGTATGAGTTTTAGAAAAAGTTCTCAGAGAATAATTCTTTTTTTTTTGTTTTTGGGCCACACCTGGCAGTGCTCAGGGGTTACTCCTGTCTGTCTGCTCAGAAATAGCTCCTGGCAGGCACGGGGGACCATATGGGATTCGAACCAACCACCTTTGGTCCTGGATTGACTGCTTGCAAGGCAAACGCTGCTGTGCTATCTCTCTGGGCCCTCAGAGAATAATTCTGACTCTTGAGTCTAACATTGACGGTCTTGTCTGGTTCTCTGTTCAGTGCCTGCAAGTAGTTATTCAGCTGAGATTTCCAGCTTTGAAGTCTGCTTAGAATGAAGTGCCAAGTTTGAGTCAGTAATTCCGTCAAGGATAGACAGACAGAGGTAGCAGACTAGATCATGGCATCTAAACTTTCCCCTGCAGAGATTGGGTGGAATGACTCATTTCTTTAGCAAAATTGGTAAGTCTAAGGACTGAACACCCTATTGAGGAAGAAAAACAAATACTTAGTTTTAGGATGTTAGCAGATATGACCTAAGAGCGGGGGAAAATAAAGATGTAACAATAGAATGACAAAAATATCAAGAGTTTTTTATAAGACAGATTTTTTTCATCTGGCCTCTACCAAATTATCTGGTTCTCAGCACATGTGCTATTATCAACTACAGTGGACAGGGTTCTTCGTGGAGGTTCTGAACTTCCAGGAAACAGAGGGTTTAGACAGCTGGTTTCCATCAACAAGGATCCAGTAGTTTTTCTGTAATGAGCAAGGAGGTAGTGCCATGAAAATCGTGAGGAGATTGAGTTTTAGGAGGTGAGATCAGGCAGTCTGGTTTCATTAAAAGGCAGAGATTTGAATAATAAGCCTACCACACAGTCAAGCATCTGTGTCTACTCAGTTGGGATTTACAAGAGCATATGGGAGAATTTCATGGTGCTCTGCATTGAGCAGGACCCAGGGACTACAATGAGCTCATTGATAATGCACTTATTAATGGCACATGTAATCATATTTATTTCTGGTGCCCCCCAACCCATCTCATTTTGTGGCTGCTTTTTCACCTTGCCACTGGGGAGGAAGGTTGGTAAAAGGCAGGAGATAAAGGAGCAGTTTAAAAGAATCCAGCCTAGGTCAGGTTTTGTCTTTGCAGGTGTAACTGGAACAGAAAACAATACATCTTTAGAGGCTCCCACTCTCCAGGTGAGGATCCCCAGTCACATCCTTTAGCATGGATTCACAGTCCCTGGTTGCTTGTGGGAGTTCAACCCTGAAGAAGGGTTTAAATCAGGTGTGCTGAGAGAATTAAGAAAGACTATTTTATTTTTCTCTTATCTAGTTTTTGTTGACCATCTTATTTTTGTAGATATATAAATAGTAATCCACTATTTTACTTATATATTTACTTTTTCTTTTTTCTATTCTCTTTGATTTTTTTTTTGCGCTCCATCCTGTCTTTTATCTCAAGACCATGACAATTATGTGGGGCATATCTTTATTGATGCAGTGCTCACTAGATGTCTTATTTGATATGTCTTTGTAAAATGTTGTGGTGTGTCACCTTTTCTTTTCCCCTTCTCTCAAACCAAGCATGAGAGCTGCTAGAAGGACTCTATCCATTGTAAGCATACTTAATTTTTACACCATTCTATTACTGTAATCTTCCCCTAACAAAATCACAAAACTCAAACTATCTAATCCTGCCTCCCAATTAGAGGGAGAAGCAATGGAGACACCAAGCCCAATCAGATATAAGATCACTAAGTAATAAACCAGAAACAGAAGGGGGTCACTCAATCTAGAAGATTCCGGGGAGAGAGTGGAGGATATGGGAGGCAGAATGGGAACAGAGGTGGAGGGAGGATGGTGATGGGAATTCCCCTGATTCAATGTTTATATGTAACTGTAACAATACTGTGAATGACATGTAAACCACTATGATTATAATAAAAATAAAAATAATTAAAAAAAAGAATTCCACTGGGAAAAAAAGTGTACTGGCAACAGACAATGACCTGGATTGGACAAGCTAGTTTGCCTGGATTCTAAAGTCAGTCTTATGACAGGAAACTTCATGGGTAGGGTCTCCTTGTATTTAGGCCAAGGCTTTTCCTTTCCATTTCCCTCATATTTTGGTGGGCCTATGCAAACAATAATTGTCACTCTAACAACGTTTTTACTGTACTCCTTTGACTCTAGTCCTTAAGAAACAACCCACTTAAACTTTTGAGGTTCACTTAAACTAATATGCATGTGCATGGAAATGTAAAAAAAGTACTTTGCCTTCAATGTTTTTTTTTCACTATAAGAATGTTTTAATGTCTTAATTTTTTTTTATTTTAACACCTTGATTACATACATAGTTGTGTTTGGGTTTCAGTCATGTATAGAACACCACCCATCACCAGTGCAACGTTCCCATCACCATTGACCCAAATCTCCCTCCTCCCCAACCACCCCCCGCCTGTACTCTGGACAGGCTCTCCATTTCCCTCATAGGTTCTCATTTTTAGGACAGTTCAAAATGCAGTTATTACTCTAACTAAGCTCACCACTTTTTGTGGTGTGCTTCCTGGGGTGAGCTGGAACTTCCAGCTCCTTTCTCTTTTGTGTCTGCAAATTATTATTAT
>PVKC010041374.1:0-12170 GCA_004027635.1 Crocidura indochinensis | reverse complement strand
CCATATTATATTGCTGGTGCATTTGGGGATAAGAATGACAAGCTCTACAATTTCTGTCCTAAAAAATGGTTTCACATTCCTATTGTTCTTCTGGAATGTTTGAAAACAGAAAAACACCAAACCATTTTTTTTAAAATGAAACACCTTCCATTTTACTTCTTGGAATTAGACTGTCATTCTTAAAAAGCAAATGCCTTTTAAATATGTACATTTTAAATATGTACATTTTAGTCAAAATTGGTAACAATACTGAATGTTATTTTTTATTAATCTTTATTTAAACACCTTGATTACAAATATGATTGTAGTTGGGTTACAGTCATGTAAAGAACCCCCCTTGACCAGTGTTACATTCCCATTACCAATGTCCCAAATCTCCCTCCTCCCCACCCCACCCCCACCTGTACTCTAGATAGACTTTCCACTTCCTTCATTCATTCACATTGTTTTGATAGTTCTCAGTGCAGTTATTTCTCTAACTGCACTCACCACTCTTTGTGGTGAGCTTCATGAGCTGGACCTTTCAGTCCTCCTCTTTTTGTTTCTGAGAATTATTGCAAAAATATCTTTTATTTTTCTTAAAACCCATAGATGAGACTATTCTGCATTTATCTCTCTCTGACTTATTTCACTCTGTATAACAGATTTCATATCAACCATATATAGGAAAATTATGACTTCTTCTTTCCTAATGGCTGCATAATATTCCATTATATGCACCACAGTTTCTTTAGCCATTCATCTGTTGAAGGGCATCTTGGTTGTTTCCAGAGTCTGGCTGTTGTAAATAGCACTACAATGAATATAGGTGTGAGGAAGGAATTCTTATATTGTACAATACCTAATTTTAAAGGCAATAGATAGGTTGGGCTGGAGAGATAGCACAGTGTTAGGGCATCTGCCTTGCACACAGCCAATCCAGGGCAGCTCGTGATTCGATTCCATATGGTTTCCCATGCCTGCAAGGAGTGATTTTTGAACACAAAGCCAGGAGTAACCCACGAGCTCTGCCAGGTGTGACACAAAACAGTCCCCCCAAAGGTAATTGATAGGGAAAAATATGTGAATATGTATTACTGGTATTATAAAAGCAATAACTATAACTTTATAGTTTGTCATCATAATCAGATTATAAATGAAAGAAAAGAAAAGCTATCCAATCTATAATTTTTTAAATAATGAAGAGTCTTTAGAATTTACCCTCTTCACATGTGAGTTTGCCCTATTATAGAAAGACTAATTATGTAACTATGTAACTATTAATAACACCTTAAAATTCTTGGTTATTTTTAGCATAACCACTCAAGATCCACCAGTTGGTACTAAAAGTCATTTGTCAAATAACCTGGAATATTAAGCTAAGATATACTGGGATCTGAGATTAATATGAAAAAGAGTTAAAGGATAAAGATGTATTACATGGTATATAATGTACTTGTGTTATTATCCTGCATTATCATTTATCGGACAAAATTTTTAACTGTAACTTAAAAATAACTTATGTGAAATATTACAGGAGTTGTTACTCAGTCTTATTTGAGTATGTTCTCTTTGTTTTAATTTAGTTCTATTTCTTAAAATGTAGAGTGCATTATGAAGTATATTTCAAAAGTTTCTTTGCCTCGTCAGCCAGTTTTCTTAAACAGCTTGATGAAAAAGATGATCTCACAAATTATTTTCACAAGGAAGAATATAAACACAGTAGCCTGAATATTTAAATGATAATCTTGAAATCTTTCCTTTACATTTTAATAGTAGACTCTTGGTATATTCATTAATATGGTAAAAATCATAGATATTAAAAGGGATATTAGTCTTATATACACAAAAATCCATCCTTAAAGAAACCTACTTACAATTTATTCATTAGTTATTTTGTGAAGAATTACATAAATTCACAAAGGAACTGAATAACTTATGAAACTAAGTTGGAGTACAAAAAATTTTCAATTTTAGTTAATCAGTTTTAATTTTGGTTGCAAAATGATACTATAAGTTATTATAAACTAACCATTACATTCAAAAATGACCTGTGGTATCATTTTGCATTCTCCACATTATGTGTTTCTTTTCTTCAGTTTTTGATGTCATTGATCTAGCCCTATGATTTGTGCATTCTGATAGGTATGTAGAAGGAGCACATTGTTTCTACTGAATTGATTGTTTTGATTGAGAACATTTTCTCATCCCCTTAATCATTTGTCTGTTTTCACAGGTTTCGTGTGTTGTGAGCAAGAATTACTGATCAGAATATTTTGTAACTATTTTCTCTACATCTGTTACCTTAAAATTCTCTATTGTTTTTTGCAGAGCAGTTTTTTCTTTGTTTTCATTTGTTTGGTGGGTTTTGGCCACACTCAGCGGTACTCAGAGGCAATTCCTGGTTCTGCACTTGGGTCATTTCTGGTAGCCATGTGGGATAGCAAAATTATCCTCCCTCATATTTATCTGGAATGCATTTTCTCAAATGGTAAAGAAAATAAATCTCTGTGCATTCCTCATGGCTTTTCCAAATTTTAAGAAGCAAAGCAAACCTATCTATATGGCAATATATTAATAATTATTCATTAAGGGAGAAAAAATAATGAAGAGATAGATGATGTCAGGAGTAGCAGCTTGGAGCCTGGAGAAATGTAGAGCAGCTCAACCTTGAACAACCTTGAGCATGAAATTCCTGAAACTCCCAAGCCTGGCAATGAGGCACCAGACCCCAGGAGAGGAAGCAGCAGCTGCATCGTCATTAATGAAGTATAACCTTACAAAACTCTAACCATGCCCCATTCTCAGTCCTAGTTAAAGGAGGACTTCAAATCCCTGTGTCTCTCTTACCATCATTCAATTGGTCACTTCCTACCAAGTATGCTGTGAATTTTCAGGTCTCTAAACAATATTTTTTTACAGTTTCCTGGTGGTCATTGATCCAGGGAATCTTGTGATATAATAGTGCAAGTATCGGTTTAAAGAGTATGGGAAACTTATAGAAACTTATCTGGCCCAGAGGGATACTACTAGTAGCATATTTTTTCCCTTAGGAATAGGAGTTATTTACATTGGCAGAAGCAACTGAGTTATTGTCTAGACTAGAGACTAGGCCCAGAACAAAGGTTAGAGCTCACTTTTTATAGACTTTCTGATGAGGGATGGGGACTTCGAAGACAAAAGGGGAGAGTACATACGCAGAAATTCCTGAGCATGCTACCTGCAAAGCAGGTACATTTCGAGCCCATTCTGCAGTCAAAAGGCAGCTCCTAGTTTCATGGACTCTTTGTTCTTTTTATTTTTTTATCCTGGTGTTAAAGATGTATGTTTAGGTTGGATTCCATTGTTTAGTTTATTTAACTATTCATCTGTTGTGGGGCACCTGGATTCCAGATTCTCTTCATTTCAAATAGTGCTGCTTGAATATAGAAGTTCAAATAGGGGGCCTGAGTTATAGCACAGCAGTAGAGCATTTGCCTTGCTAATGGCAGACCCAGGATAGGTCTGAGTTTATCCCTGACATCCCATATTGTCCCCTGAGCCTCCAGGAGCAATTTCTGAGTGCTTCCAGATGTGACCTCAAAACAAACAAACAAACAAAAAAAGAAGTTCAAAGGCATTTTTTTTGCTTTTTTGGTTTTTGGGTTACACCCATCAGTGCTCAGAGGTTACTCCTGGCTCCATGCTCAGAAATTGCTCCTGGCAGGCACGGGAGACCATATGGGGCACTAGGATTCGAATCCATGACCTTTTGCATGAAAGGCAAACGCCTTACCTCCATGCTATCTCCCGGGCCCCCAAAGGCATTTTTGTATTGTATTTTCTATTCCTAAGGTATATCCCTATAAGTGGTATTGGTGGATCATAAAGGAACTCAATTTCTAGATTTTTCAAGAAATATCCATATTGTTTTCCAGAAATGCTACACTAGACAGCATCCCTACCAGTAGTTAAAGAGAGTTACTTTCTCCCCACATTCACACTGCACAAGTTGCTCTTGATCTTTATGATGTGTACCAGTCTCTATTACATGAGATGATACCTCTTTGGTGTTCTGATTTAATAAATAATGATGTGGAGCATTTTTTCATGTGCTTTTTCCATCTGTATTTTTTTATTTGAGGAAATGTCTGTTCATTTTTTTGTTCCCAATTGAGATGGGATTAGATATTTTTTCTTGTTGAGTTCTGTCAGTATTTTGTATACCTTAAATATTGATGGGTATTGGGTGAATAGTTTCCCCATTTGTGGGTAGCCTTTACATCATAGTCACTGTTTCCTTTAAAATGCAAAAGCTTTTAGTTTAATGTAGTTCTATTTGCTTCTACTGGTTTGTACTGTGGTGTTTCCTCCTTGAAGATGCCTTTAGTCTCAATGTCATGGAGTGTTTGCCTATGTTTTCTTCCGTATACCTTATGGTGTCAGGTCTAATATCATGGTATTTAATTCTTAATTTTTACTTTTGTGAATGTATGATGAGAATGAGATGTCTGAGTTCGCTTTGTTTGCATGTGGCTGACCAGTTTTCCTAACACCACTGTTGAAGGATTTCCTTGCTGTACTTTGTATTTCTTGCCCCTTTATCAAAGATTAATTGATTGTATGTTTGGGGTGATTCTCTAAATACTCAGGTCTATTTCATTGATTTGAAGACCTGTCTTATGCCTTGCTATTTTAATGACTGTTGCTTTGTAGTACAATTTTATGTTGGTGAAAGTAAAGCTTCCCATCTTCTTATTTCTAAGGTTTTCTTTAGTTATTCATGGGTGTTTATGGTTTCAAATAAATTTTCAGGAATGTTTGATCCACTTGTTGAAAAATGTCATAGAGAGAGATTGAATTAAATCTGTACAAGGCTTTAATATGACCATTTTAATTGTGTTAAACCTCCACAGCCATGAATAGGGTATATGTCTCCATTTCTATGTGTCTTATTTATTGAAGCAGTGTTTTGCAGTTTTCTTTGTATATGTCCTTCACCTCTTTAGTTAAGTTGACTCCAAATTACTTTAATTTCTGTGGTACTGTTGTGAGTGGGACTTTTTAATGTCCATTTCTTCTCTAACATTTTATATAAGAAATCTATGGATTTTGTGTGCTAATTTTGTAGACTGCCATTTTGTTATACAAATCATTGTTTCTAGAACCTTTGTAGTAGAGTCTTGAAGATTTTCTAAATATGCTATCATGTCATCTGCAGAGAGTGAAGCTTGGTTTCTATCTTTCCTATGTGGATACTCTTTATATTCTTTTCTTACCTGAGTACTAAGGCAATTACGTTCAGTACTATGTTGAATCGGAGTGATTAAAAGAGCCAGTTTTTAGAGGAAAGGCTTTCAGGTTTTCCTCATTGAATATGATATTTGCCATGAACTTTTGTTAAATTACCTTGACTTATAGAGAAAAGTTCCTTCCACATTCTTCTTTTAATCATGAATTATATTTCTATTTGTTGATATGTTATATTTTGTTGATTGACTTTCATATGTTTAACCACCCTTTCATCTCTGGAATGAATACTATTCAGTCATGGTGTATTACCTTCTTGAATAAGATATTGGATCGTGGGGGCCGGGCGGTGGCACTGGAGATAAGGTGCCTGCCTTGTCTGCGCTAACCTAGGACGGACCGTGGTTCGATCCCCCAGTTCCCCATATGGTCCCCCGGTGCCTACCAGGAGCGACTTCTGAGCGAATAGCCAGGAGTAACCCCTGAGCGTCACCGGGTGTGGCCCAAAAAACCAAAAAAAAAAAAAAAAAAAAAAGATATTGGATCTTATTTGCTAGAATATTGTTGAGGATCTTAAATCTGTATTCAACAAGAATATTGGATTGTCTTGCCTTAAATAAGACCTTTCAGTTCTTCTTTAAAAGCTGGTTTTGAGTCTGTAGAGTTTCTGAGTTGATGTTTCTCTGTGATGCTGTGTATTCTTTTTTAAACCTAAATGTGTAAGTCTGGCTGTGTGAAGTACTCATGGTGAAGCATTCATTTTATTAAGTTTTGTCACTATATTCTGCTGCTGTCTTCAGGCCTTGAAGGTTTCTAGTGACAAGTTTGCTATAAATATTAAGGATTCTCCTTTTTATATAATATCCTTTCTTGATCTTGCTGTCTTCAGTATTCTATCACTATCTGTAGCATTCATCCTTGTGACTAGGATGTGCCTTGGTGCATTTTTCTTTGGATCGCTTTCAGCTGGCACTTTCAGGCATACAGGATTTGGTTGTATGCACTCTTTAGCTTTAGGAGCATCTCTTCAATAATGTCCTTGACTATTGAGTCTTCATAACTTTTTCTTCGTGAGCCTTTGAGACTCTAATGATTTCTATGTTGTTTCTATTGAGCAGGGGTAGCAAACAAGTTCGACACAAAGAGCCAAAATTTTAAACTGTGAGAGTCAGAGAGCCACACCACGCAGTGACCTTCCAAAACAGACAAACACTCACACAAAAGCATATAATTTTAACAATAATATATTAGAAGCATATTACATTTTGCCATTTTGAGTGAGGGTAAAAATCCTGTTTGCCACCCCTGCTATTGAATTTATCCCAAACTTCTATTTTCATCTGTTAACATTCTTTGAAGATTGTTTCCCATTGTCTGATCATTTGTTTTAAGGCTCTTTTCCAACCTCTTCTGTTGTATGTAGATATTATCCACATCACAGATTCTGTTCTCAACTACTGTTATTCTGATGGCTAAGCTTTCCACTTTCATTTTGCCTACAAATTTTTTCAGTCCTGTTATTTCAACTTGAAGTTTTCTAACTTCTACTTTTATAGTCTATTGAGTCTTATTTGTGATTCTTTCAGTTCATTCCATGGTTTCTTTGAGTTCTTTGAACATTCTCTATATTTTATCTCCAGTCTTTTGTTGTTGTTCTGGTGCCACACCTGGTGAAGCTCAAGGGTCACGCCTGGCTCTGTGCTCAGAAATCACTTTTGACAGGCTTGAGGAATCATATGGAAAGCCTGGGATCAAGTGTGGGTTCATCTTTAGTCAGCTGCATGCAAGGCAAATGCCCTACCGCTGTTCTATTGCTCCAGCCCCTCACTCTAAAGTCTATGGAAAGGCTATTTAAGTGGCCAGTGCTTTTTGGGTCTGCAGAACTATCATTTTCATTTTTCTAGCATGGTGGTGTTCTGCATTGTTTCTTTATTGTTTCCTTTGCAGTGTGGTATTTTCTATGTATTGTGATGAGTTCATTGATTAAAGGATATGTGCATGGTCACAGAGTGGAGTGGCCACATCTTCTCATTGTTCAAGTCTTTCTGGGTCCTGTCTGGGCTATGGGGTAGTCTTATGTTCAGAGCCTCTTTATAGGTCCTACTGGGTCACAGGGTGGGCTCCGCTCACTGGTGCCTGCAGGGGTAGGGGGCAGTTCACCATGCTATGCTCATGCCTCTCACTGGGATCCATCTGGGCTACAGGGCAGCCCCTACTACTAGCATTAAAATCATTAGACTCATACTGACACTGTGTTTTAGGAAATGGATAATATGCAAATTTCAGTTGGCCAATTGCTTTTATCCAGTTTATGAGAAAATTAATATAGCAATACAGATAAAAAGATATAGTAACTCTCCTTGACCACAGATTATTGAAGAACCCATCTACTACAAAAGTTAGGTTTTGTGTGACTTGTTTCCTCCAAGAAATAAAATGATCATAGGAAAGTAGAGAGGTAATACAGTAGTTTAGAGATTGCCTTTCATCGCTTCTCGGCCTTTTGGCTAAGATCAAGTGTAGAGATTGCCTTCCATGTGGTCAACTTGGATTTATTCCCCAGCATCTCATGTGGCTCCAGGAGTACACCAGGAATGAATGAATCCTGAGTGCAGAATCAAAAGAAACCCCAGAGCACTGCCAAATATGGCCCCCCAAAGAAAGAAAGAAAACAATCATTAATGGAAATTTGAGCATCAGATTTGAAGTAATACTAAGAATTTTGAGTATCAAGCAATATCATAAGCTATTATTAAAATACTTTAAAAGGATTATCTTTTCTTAATAAATTTTCATTGTGACCAAAATGCATTACAAATCTTTCACAGAATTATTTATGGTACATAGTGACAATGAATGAGGGGCATTCCCACCACCAGTGTTGTTATTACTGGAAAAACATTTGTTCCAAAACTACTAAAGAAATTTCTGAGAAGAAAATCATGAAGAATTCAATTAATCTTTCCTTTCCAGACATTTTTATTATTATTATTATTATTATTTTGGGGCGGGTTTTGGGTCACACCCGGCAGTGCTCAGGGGTTACTCCTGGCTCCATGCTCAGAAATTGCTCCTGGCAGGCACGGGGGACCATATGGGGCACCGGGATTCGAACCGATGACCTTCTGCATGAAAGGCAAACGCCTTACCTCTATGCTATCTCCCAGGCCCTTATTATTATTATTATTATTATTATTATTATTATTATTATTATTATTATCTGGCTCTGAGCTCAGAAATTGCTCCTGGCCTGGGGGACCATATGGGAAGACAAGGAATTGAACCGCGGTCCGCCCTAGACTAGTGCTGGCAGCTTACACCACCGCTCTGACCCCAAACGATCTATTATTTTTAAAAGGAACATGGATAAGGTATTTTTTCAAACAGAGTCTCTGCAGAGAAAAAATTAGGCTCAACTATTTTCAATTTTTCCTATTTCAAATAAAGAAGTCATTAAAAGATTTACATGCTTGAAGTAGTACATAAATTATTCTATTATTACATCCATGAAAGGATTTCACACCCACCCATTTATTTCTAATTTTATTTCACTCCATGAAAATCTTTGGTTTTGAAAATAATTTTTACCTTGAAAACATAATTTACAATAATCAGTGAGTATATTTAAATGTAAGGTTTTAAGTGTCATTAATAAAAGGAGGCATGAACTTGGACTCACATAGCTACTTAGCAATCTATTGTTTTCACAGGATATTTGCAAGCCATCTAAAACTAATTGTCCTTAGAAAATTATAATAGGAAAAGTAATTTCACTGCACAGTTTACAATTTGTATTTCTGCTTTAAAATAACCTGTTAATGGCAGAGAAGGATGAGCATTAATCGATTCCTTTTTGATTGTACATGCTCAAGTGTGAAGGAAAAATCATCAACACATTGTTCTAAAACAGTTCTTAAAAACAAAATATAGGGTTAAATATAAAACAATGATATTTCAAGGAGTAAATCCTATATTAAGTATATTTTTCTTATTTCTAATCCTCTATTCAATGCTTCAGGTGAGGGACAGTACTGCAGAAATGTCAGCATTTCCCAAACACCCAAGAGAAGGCATAAATATAAATAAAGATGAAATCATCTATTGCCAAGAGAGGATTTGTCAAAAGTGGGAGGAAGAAGTGGGAAGAAGAAAGAAATCAAGATCAAAGGTCCAGATAACAAAGCTATCATGTATGCCTAGAAAGTAAGGATCATAGGAAGGTAATATTTTTATGAACTAAAAATGGCACGAACCACAGAAAGTTAAGTCTAAAGAAATCATGAGCACCATAATTTTGAATACTTCAATGTAATATATGAACCAGTGACCATTGTACCTATTCCACCTCAGTACCTTGGAAGATCCTGGGAAGTTTTGTGGGAATTCCAAGAAAAAACAGTGTTAATATTTATCAGAACTTAAATGAACTTCAAAGAGTATCTGATTTTTTGCATTTCTTTGAGATGTTGGCCTACTAAATCTTTGCTCATACACACAAAAAAATCAGTTTGAGAGGATATGATTTGCTTAATTTGAACTACCAGACTTGCCTGAACTCTGATATTTACTCATGGCAGACATTCTCTACTATCACATTCTAAACCTTTAAAATGTGTCTTTTCAAGTTGATTTGGATGGGGAGTACAAACTGGTTTTCATTCTTCACATCTGTCCAAATAAGCTTGCAAAATGTTATCTTCTCCATAATATCATGTCATCCTCAATATAATTACATTCTGGGACATTCTATTTAAGGTACATCAAACATAAATAACAGCAATAAAAAGGAGACCAATGGAAAGCATATAGAAATAAAAATACAGACCTAACCAGATTTCCTCCAGCAACCTAATTTATTATCTGGGGAGTGATCTTAATCTAAACAGAAAAAAATTATAGGATAAACAAACATTTTAGAATTAAAATCTCAAGTTTAAAGAAAGCAGGTCAAACTGCTTAATGAGAATCAGAGAATACATTCAATTTATATAAATAAATGCAAAAAAGAAACTAAATCAATCAATGCCCATGAAGTGAGCAACAGGAACAAATTGAAAAGCACCTTCAGTTTAGATATAAAACAAGAGGCATGGCTATATCTATCACAGTAAGCCTACAGCTGATTAGCCTATTGCTAAAAAATTTGAAAACAAAACTGAAAACACAACTATAATTTAAATATGAAATGACTTCTTTGGAATGAGATAAATGATTTTAATAAAATAACTGTGGCTTGGGGCCCGGGAGATAGCATGGAGGTAAGGTGTTTGCCTTTCATGCAAAAGGTCATCGGTTCGAATCCCGGTGCCCCATATGGTCCCCCGTGCCCGCCAGGAGCAATTTCTGAGCATGGAGCCAGGAGTAACCCCTGAGCACTGCCGGGTGTGACCCAAAAAACAAAAAAACAAAAAAAAAAATAACTGTGGCTTATACCTTTGCCCTCCAAATTATATTTGTTCTGTGCCCTGGACACTGCTACTTAGAATTCAGGGGCACAGTTCCAATATCCTAATTATCTTCTCCTGTCCTCACACTTTTTAATTTATATTTTAAATTTCCTGATAGGAGCCTTTAATCTCCAGGCATCTGAACTTCTATAAATCTCACTCAAGACCAATTTTGAGTGTGAATGAAGCAAATGTCTGTCTGCCAGGTGTTGTCATTTAGGGGATCCAGGAGGAATCTCCACATCAACACACACACACACACACACACACACACACACAAACACACACACACAAATTTTTACGTGAGATATAAATGAGAGAGAAAACAAATTTGAGAGGCACCAAGGCCTTCACCATTTAAGCTACGTATTTCTCCTTGGGGAAAATATTAGGTTGTAAAAAGAAAACAGATTTTGGATCAAAGGATCTAGTTTAGAATACTAGTATTTTCATTGTATTACCATTCTCCCATCAGTAAAAATGGAAATATATATAAACTACTTCGAGTTTTAAGCACTCAAAGGGAAATAATGACTACAATCTAAAGAGTATTTCCAATGCACCCAAATTTTAATGTGCATAAATCACCAGTATTCTACTTTCCAGTCAAGCTGAAAAGGAGTTAAGGATTTCAATTTCTTTTTTCCTAATTATTATTTTTTTTAAGTAGGTTTGCTCTTCAAGCCTGTGTTCTCCCTTGAACATGTATCTCATTTATTTTCTCTGTCTTTTTGCTTGTCATCCACTCGGGAGAAGCCTGTTTTCTCCCTCAAATAAGCACTTCTCCCTCTCTTTTTCCTTGCATCTTTCTAAATAAGTTTCAATAAAAACCCGCTTGCTTCACAAAATATATTTATTCAAAGGGCTATGATTTTAAAAGTTCTTGAGAGTCGAGCTTCAGACATATAATATTTTAGAATCAATTACACCATATGTATCAATTTATTTATAGTTAATATTGTTAAAGTAGCCACTGCCAACTTGTTTGAAAATGTGATTTCTATTTGTGAAATAAGAGAAATATCTTTCAATACCACGTTGCAGTTCTCAGCTCCTCTAAAATTATCTGTCAAATATATTTATAATGTGTTCAATCTGCACTTACTTTGAATGCGAAATGTATATTAAGCTTTCATTTTAGTAAGTAACAGAAATGAAACGATGGCAGCTCAAGCCATCACAATGCTCAATTTCAAATCAAATTATGGTTTCTGAGCACTATGTATACATAGAAAGTGCACAGGGGCCAGAGAGATAGCATAGAGGTAAGGTGTTTGCCTTGCATGCAGAAGGTCGGTGGTTCAAATCCTGGCATCCCATATGGTCCTCTGAGCCTGCCAGGATCGATTTCTGAGCATAGAGCCAGAAGTAGCCCCTGATCTCTGCCAGGTGTGGACCCCCCCAAAAAAAAAAAGCACCATAGAGTGTGCACAGGAAATCCTAAGGAGTTACTTTAAGGGCCACAAACCCTAACCCCTGGTGTCCTACTGAGGAGTACTTGTCTTTGTTTCAACT
>PVKC010041373.1:0-12165 GCA_004027635.1 Crocidura indochinensis | reverse complement strand
TGCGAGGTGGCGCTAGAGGTAAGGTGTCTGCCTTGCAAGTGCTAACCAAGGAAGAACCACGGTTCGATCCCCTGGCGTCCCATACGGTTCCCCCAAGCCAGGGGCGATTTCTGAGCGCTTAGCCAGGAGTAACCCCTGAGCATCAAACTGGTGTGGCTCGAAAAAAACAACAAACAAACAAACAAAAAAGAAGCACTTGGTGGGGCCAAGGTGGACCTTCAGATCTTCAAACAGCTAAGTCCGACAAAACGTGGCACTCTTTTGCCAAGAGACCTTAGAACTCTGAATTCCCTCTCTAAACCTCAACCTGGCTTTCTCTTCCATCCTCCACAGTTCGCCATGTTCTACTGATGACTCCCCATTTTCAAATCCACCAGTGACTGTGTTGTGTTTCTTTCTCTCTGCACCACAGTGCCCGCTGTTTTCTCTGCCTGGGATAACCTGTCCTTGTAAACTTTTCAAAATTACCCAGTGATTCATATCGGGTGTCAAATTCAGTCTTGGGATTAGCAAGAAGTGAATCCACATTTGTTCCATGAGTACATCTTACTCATTCCTGGTCACTTTTTGGTCCCTCAGACCTATCCCCTCTCTTCATAAGCTTTGTTTTGTTTTTTGTTTTTTTTTTTGGGGGGGGGTCATACCCGGCAGTGCTCAGGGGTTACTCCTGGCTCCATGCTCAGAAATTGCTCCTGGCAGGCACGGGGGACCATATGGGGCACCAGGATTCGAACTGATGACCTTTTGCATGAAAGGCAAACACCTTACCTCCATGCTATCTCCCGGGCCCCATAAGCTTTGTTTTTAAGGCATTTCCCAAGGCAGAAAATATATTTGTCTCCTCATTCATCGGCAAACACCTGATGTTCAGGGGTTGTGTAGGACACAGAACCTGAGTGTCCAATAAAGATTGCGAAAAGTGAAATACAAGTTGGTTAAGAATGGTATTATATACATTTCATAATGACTGTGAGGGTCTGAAAAGCCCCAAACAACTTTACATATCATCCTAAAAACTTAAGCAACTCACACAATTACAAAGGGCCCCAGGCAGCCTCCTTTCCTCTGATCCATGTCAGTTGTCCATAGACAACAGGTCTCCTAGAGTTGGAAGGAAAAACACACTTTTTTTTTGGGGGGGGGCCACACCCAGTGACGCTCAGGGGTTACTCCTGGCTATGCGCTCAGAAGTCGCCCCTGGCTGGCCTGGGGGACCATATGGGGCACGGGGGATCAAACCGCGGTCCGTCCAAGGCTAGCGCGGTAAGGCAGGCACCTTACCTTCAGCGACACCGCCCGGCCCCGGAAAAACACACTTTTCATAAATTTCAAATGCACATTCCACAGCATCTCAGACATAGGAAAGCATTTTTCTTTTCTAATTTAATCATCTTTCAAACTACTTATCAGTTTACAACATTGTAGAATTTCAGGGTAAAGACTTCACACTTTGAAGTATGTATCAGATCCACTAAAGTTCCAGAACTGCACAGCACTATCCCACATGGGACCCCTCTACCCACCAACGCACCTTCTTTTTCATTTATCACTAAGTGTAGGAGTCAGTTTTGCCATTTGTTGCCAACTTCTTTGAGTTAGTTACTTATATATGAGTAAGACTATCTAGCAATCATCTTTCATTTTCTTACTTGTTTCTCATAGCATAATTACCTCAGATTCCACTTATTTGGTTCCAAATGGCAAATGTTCATTTTTGTTTTTGTAGAGTAGTATTTGATTGAATATATTCACTGCAGCTTCTTCTTTGTTTTGGATTTTGATTTGGGAGCCTCACCCTGGGATAATTAGGATTTTCCAGGCCACACCTGGAAGAATTCAAGGATCTTTCTTGGAAACTCAGGGAACCATATGCAATGCCAGGGAATAAATCAGGGTCAGTCACATGTAAGGCAAGTATCTTCCCTGCTGTACTAACTCTTTGATCCTCACCACAGCTTCTTTGCCATCATCCATTAAAGAGGATTTGGGTTGTTTCTGTGTCAAGATAGTGTAAACAGTGCTGCTTTGAACATAAGTACTAATAGGAAAGATCTTCCTTCTTTTAGTGGTGCCTAAATATCAGTGGTGTATCTTACAAGCAAGCTAAACTCTGATTTATTATATATAGAAAAACTGCATAAAACCTACATTTGAAGGTAGCGATTAAAGACACTCTTAAGCAGATGATTAATAGGATTAACAATAAATATTGCTAATAATTATGTTTGAGTATGAATCATGCATGCAAAGGAAAGCAATTGTGACGTCTGATTAAACAAAAGTTGTCTTTAATCATATTCCATTATTGTTTGGAAACAATTCTGAATTGAATCAAAGGATTTGGCTTAAAGGGGTGGAGCACATTTTTTGGTGAGATCCCTGGGGTGATCCTCAGAGCCACCTTGTGTCTCAAGTACCATAAGGAGTGACCCTTCCCTAACACCAAGTCAGAAGGAGACCCTGAGTGCTCCTGTTACCTGTGACCCTGAAACCCAAACAAAACAAAGCATAAAGCAATTTTGAATCTATGGCCATGCAGTTTTGTAATAGGCTTCTTTTCAGACCTGAACTTTAATTTTTTTAAACAGTCCACAACATTTTTTTTAAATTTGTTGTTCTTTATAAAGATTGCTATTTAAAAATAACAAGTATTTAGAAATACTTTCTGTTACAGAAGAGCTGCAAGAATAGGACAAAGAGGGGCAAAGCGGTGGTACAGTGGTAGGGTGCTTGCCTTGCACGCTGCTGACCTAGGATGTACCACAGTTTGACCCCCTAGCATCCCATTTGGTCCCCCAAGGCAGGAGCATTTTCTGAGCTCATAGCTCAGAAATCCCTGAGTGTCACTGGGTTTGACCCAAAAACCAAAAAAAAAAATAGGACAAAGAGCTCATGTTGACCTTTCAGGTATGGTTCTGTTTCTCACTCTTATTCTGTATAAGTGCCTGCATACTTCTACATGTGCTTTATAATTCTATTTTGTAAATAACCAAGCAAAACTAAAGACCGATTTGTAAGCAGAACCATTTTGGGATTTTGTTTGTTTTTGTTCAGGGACCACATCCAGTGAAACTGGGTACTTGATTCTTTTTTTTTTTCTTTTCTTTTTTTTTTTTGGTTTTTGGGTCACACCCGGCAGTGCTCAGGGGTTACTCCTGGCTCCATGCTCAGAAATTGCTCCTGGCAGGCATGGGGGACCATATGGGGCACCGGGATTTGAACCGATGACCTTTTGCATGAAAGGCAAACACCTTACCTCCATGCTATCTCTCGGATACTTGATTCTTAAGCTCAGGTATTCCCTCCAGCAATCATGTGGTTTCAGGGACTGAACACACATCAGTCACATTCAAGGCAAGCTGTTCAACCTCTATTCTATCTCTCTGGTCCCTAAACTGGACCATTTTATAGTAAGCCATTGACACTAGAAAAAATATTTGTCTTGATGAAAGCAGATTTGTCTGTTTGCTAGTATTCCGAAACACCATTGCATTAGTGCTTTCCTTGCCTGGTGTGTCACCGTCAATAATTACAAGGAGCGATTTATATGAGACTGTCACACCAGTACAATTGCATTTGCATAGCCATCATCTCAGGATTGTTGATAACCTGGGCATAGTTTCCCTCCAGACATCCTTTCCTCTTGGGTGACAAGATCCAGCTGGCTCTCATTTACTTCAATGACAATTCCTCTGGCAAATGCATCCAACTGGTATAGTGTAGGATTCTTATTTATAGCAAGTATTGGCAGGTGAAAAATAGCTTTCTGCTCAGGATATATTATAAAAGCTTCCTGAAATGTAACCCACTGATCCTATGGAGTCTTCATATGTATGTGGGTTCTGGTAAAAATCTCCAACAAAGGCAGCCTTTAGCAACCATTCTCTTTCATGCTTTCTTTTTTTCTTTTCCTGTCTGAATAACTTTTTTGTTTTGTTTTGTTTTGTTTTTTTGGTTTTTGGGTCACACCCGGCAGTGCTCAGGGGTTACTCCTGGCTCCATGCTCAGAAATTGCTCCTGGCAGGCAGGGGGACCATATGGGGCACCGGGATTCGAACCGATGACCTTTTGCATGAAAGGTAAACCCCTTACCTCCATGCTATCTCCCGGGCCCCTGAATAACTTTTAATATTTCTGTTTCTCCCTGGCATGATCTTAAGGCAGGAGGATTTCCCATTTCCTTGCTTTTTCATTTTGTTTTGATTTAATTATACTGGAAAGTATTTTAGTGCAGGATTATTCTTCCCTGTGTGGCAGATATGCAGGTAGTACTCCTAGCAGAGTCTTTTTATCATTGTTTTGGTTTGGTGTTCTCTTTTCATATATCTCAATAGCCTTTCACATTAGTATTTTCTCAGTATGGTGCTTTTTATGATAGAGCTGAGCTTTCAGACTAATTCATCTTTTTCAAGTTCTTTGAGTACTCATGAGCCCCTACTAATTTTTTTTTTTTGGATTTTGGGCCACACCAGGTGACACTCAGGGGTTACTCCTGGCTCTGCACTCAGAAATCGCTCCTGACAGGCATGGGGACCATATGGGACTCTGAGGGAATCGAATCACAGTCAGTCCTAGGTCAGTGAGTGCAAGGCAAACACCCTGCCACTTGCACCACCGCTCAGGCAATACAGTAATTTTAAATAAGCTAACACCCATAGTCCGGCTTAACTCATTAGCCCTATCATTTGTAGGAGTATATACTCCTAGAGAATATATATTCTCTAGTCCAGTATCTAGTTCAAGACAGTACCATGAACATGCTTAACACACCTTTTGTTTTCTTTATCTGGAAAACAAATTACTTTCTTTGGTAACTAATAAACAATTTTTCTAATTGTCTCTTTTTGTTTGGTTGGTTTTTTTGAGTAATCACCGCCAGCAGCACTCAGGGGTTACTGCTGGCTCTGCACTCAGAAATCGCTTGACAGCTATGGGGGACCATATGGGATGCCAGGATTCAAACTACCATTCATCCTGGATCTGCTTCTTGCAAGGCAAATGCCCTACCACTGTGTTTTTTCTCCAGACCAATATTTTTCTAATTGTTAATAGAAACTAATAAACAAATCAGTTTCTTTTGCAATCATTAAACAATTTTTGGATAGTATGAAATGATGCTCATCTCATCCTTCTTACCTACCTCCCATTCACCAATCCATTCGTGAATTCTGCTAGAATCAATCAACCCCAATGCAAGATGGGGAGTTTTCTATTGGAATTATTTTCTCTCTATTCATCATTTTCAAGTAAGAAATCCTACCTTGTATATATTCATTATCAGGATGGATTATAGAGTTATATTCGATTCAAAGGGCAACAGGCCCTTCCAGTCTGGATTAATCTTTTTTTTTGTTTTTCTTTGGGCCACACCCAGTGATGCTCAGGGGTTACTCCTGGCTATGTGCTCAGAAGTCACTCCTGGCAGGCACGGGGGACCATATGGGGAACCGGGGGATTGATCCGCGGTCCATCCTAGGCTAGCGCAGGCAAGGCAGGCACCTTACCTCCAGCGCCCGGCCCCTCTGGATTAATCTTGATGTTAAAAACAGTCCAGGGGGCCCAGGAGATAGCATGGAGGTAAGGCATTTGCCTTTCATGCAAAAGGTTATCGGTTCGAATCCCGGTGTCCCATATGGTCCCCCGTGCCTGTCAGGAGCAATTTCTGAGCATGGAGCCAGGAGTGACCCCTGAGCACTGCCGGGTGTGACCCAAAAACCATAAAAAAAAGTCCAGGTCAGGCGTTTGCCTTGCATGCAGAAGGACGGTGGTTCGAATCCTAGCATCCCAGATAGTTCCCTGAGCCTGCCAGGAATGATTTCTGAGCATAGAGCCAGGAGACACCCTGAGCGCTGCCAGGTGTGACCCCCCCCCCAAAAAAAAAAGAAAAAAAAACCACCACAACAAAAATAACCAGTCCAGGTCTAGGGCTGGAGCGGTGGTGCAAGCAGTAAGGCACCTGCCTTGCACATGCTAGCCTCGGAAGAACCTCAGTTTGATCCCCCAGCATCCCATATGGTCCCCCAAGCCAGGAGCGATTTCTGAGCACATAGCCAGGAATAACCTTTGAGAGGGTGTGGTCCCAAAACAAAACAAACAAACAAACAAATAAATAAAAACAGTCGAGGTCTATCCAGTAGAAGCCCATTCTAGCTGATTGTTTGGGCTTTTGCTGTTTGCCATGTCTCATAATCTTTTTTCCCCAGCATCTCATGTTTCAGACTCATTTTGCTCCTTTATGCCCCAGTAATATAGGATTACTCATTCCTCTAGCAGTGGTCCTCAAACTACGGCCCGCGGGCCACATACTGTATTTGTTTCCATTTTGTTTCTTCACTTCAAAATAAGATATATGCAGTGTGCATAGGAATTTGTTCGTAGTTTTTGTTTTTACTATAGTCTGACCTCCAACGATCTGAGGGACAGTGAACTGGCCCCGTTTAAAAAGTTTGAGGACCCCTGCAAGGGAACTCATTGCTTTTAGAGAAAATCATATTTAGAAACCAAAATCTAAGTGTATAAAGAGATTTTGTTTGTCTTCTTTTCAATTATCTGTATCTTCCATTTTAAAGCACAGACACACTTCTTTACCATAGGAATAGACAGGAGTCATCTTTCTAAGATGTTTAAAGGGAAGAAAAAGACTCAAAGAAAGTGAGCATGTTCAAATTCCCTTAGCAACTAAAGTACCTTGAACCTACAAGGACAATTTTCTTTTTATTGTTTGTTTATTTGTTTTGTTTTGTTTTGGTTTTGTTTTGGGGGTTCACACCCAGCAGCAATCAGGGGTTACTCCTGGCTCTGCACTCAAAATTCGCTCCTGGCAGGCTCTGGGAGCCACATGGGATACTACTGCACCAGCCCCTAGCTTGCTGTTTTTACCCTCATATACACCAACTGTATTATGTGGTATTGTTCCTTTTTGCATAGGCACATCAAAATGGGGAAATCTTATGTATAGAAAAAAATCCTTATCCATATAGGGATAGAAACTCATAAATTTTTTAGTGCAGGAGCACCTTTCACCCTGAACATTTGTCATAGTGACTTGACTTAGGCCTTAGTTGATTGGACATCAACTGTCCAACCCCAAATCTTGGATTCCATCCTTTGAACTGGCACAGTTTTCTGCACCAGCACCAGGAATCAAACTTCCACATGGGGAGACCATATTGCCTCCCTGGCACGGACTTGCTCCAGGTTGGGTTCATATGACACTCTGACCGGGAAACAGCGACAACTTGCTCTCAGGGCAGGTTTCTCTGCCTTGACACCTAATGTTGTGATGAAATAAGATGTTTCATGACACCTTGGCTTTGACATAAGATCCGATCTGTGCAAAAATCAAGACCTCTAATTACAGAAGCCTGACTGTGACAACTGTGATTGAGAAGTTTTCCTAGTACCATAAAGAAAGACCTGAGACTTTACAATTAGTATGTCTGGAACCTGTAGTTGGTCTTAGAGAAGGATGCTTCATGGACAGAAACACCATATTTTTTAGGCCAAGGCTATTTCCTTTCTAATTTCCCCCAACATTTGCTGTTTCTAGGCAAAACAAAAACAAGCAAACAACAAATTAACCAAATAAACAAATCACACACTCCTTTTATTTCTTTTTTTTTTATTTTATTTTTATCTTTTAGATAGTAGCTCCCACCTTTTTTTCATAGACCCTTGGGACATGGATTACTTTGTTTTACTTCATATTTATGTATTTTTCTAATAAAATGGAGGGAAATAAAAGAGGATGGGGGTTAGGGGTCAAGTGGTCTCAGGTGCATTGGTAGATTAAAAAAAAGGACAGAATTAAATATAAAAGCCAATGTCAACATCAATAGAATCAAGAGACCCAGACAATCTAAACTTAAAATGTGTCTGTTACATTGACAAGCCAGGGGGATGTGAGTTATATGATGCACACAGGGAACTTTGATGAAGGGAGGTCAACAATGGTGATGGGAATGGAGCTAATTCACTGTCACTGTATGCCTGAAATCCAATTATGAAGGATCTCATAATTCACAATGGTTTTAATAAAAATAAAAAGAAAAGAAATCAGACTTTGCATGCATGTGACCTTGTTTGAATTTGTGTTCTGTTTTGGGGTCACACCCAACGATGCTCAGAATTTACTCTTGGCTCTATACTCAGGAATCACTCCTGGCAGAGCTCAGGGGACCATATAAGCTTCTGAGGAACACAACTGGGTCAGCATGTACAAGGCAAGAACCCTATCCACTATACTATCACTTTAGCCCCTGATATATATATATATATATATATATTTGGTTTTTGGGTCACACCCGTCAGTGCTCAGGGGTCACTCCTGGCTCCATGCTCAGAAATTGCTCCTGGCAGGCACGGGGGGCACCGGGATTCGAACCGATGATCTTTTGCATGAAAGGCAAACGCCTTACCTCCATGCTATCTCCCGGGCCCCTACCCCCCACCTGATATTTTTTAATTCAAAATAAAACAAAGTAGACCCTCACTAGTTTGTGTGGAGCTGATCTCCATCTTTAAGGGACAGGAAAGGCCAGGGAGATAGTAGAGCAGAGATGGTACTTGTCCTGCACACAGCCAAGCCCAGTTTGAATCCCAGCATAACATATGGCTTCCTGATCATCACCAAGAGTGATCCCTGATCAAAGAACAAAAAGTAAGGTTTGAACATAGCCAAGTGTGACTCAAAAGGTAGGGAAAAGGCTGTAAGGATAGGGGTGGGGCAGAGTGATAGTACAGCAGGCTAAGTCAGATCCCTAGCACCCATATCTGGTCCCTCAAGACTGTCAAGGAATAAGCCCTGAGCACCTCCAGTGTGCATCCCCATAAACAGCTGGGGGAGGGCAAGGAGAAACCTGGGAGAAACGTGGGAGGAGCCACATGGAGAGTGAGATTGGCAGCCAGGCTGTGATCAAAACAAGAATCTAGCTGCTCACAGAAGCTCAGAGCCCCACCCAGCCCATGAATTTCTGCAGAAACTGGGTCATTAGGCAGGCAAGTAGGCAGGCAGGCACCACCACCACCCTACTCCCCACCCAAACACCCAGGCATACCCAGCCCCTTCTGGAGCCAAAAAAAGCTGAAAAGGAAAAAGGATTGGTGCCAAGAGACTGTGGTACTCATGTCCTTAGAATTCTTTGAATTAACTGTGGTTAAGTTGTCAACATAATGACTCCCTGCCTTTTACCCAGATTCACAGCTCCCCCCAAGAAACCCTGTCAGACCTGCATGGAGGTTGACCCTGAATGAAGGACAGTTTTGTGTCCATCCTGTGGCAGAGATTATGTAAGAATCTCAAATCACAACAGCAGCTACTTTGTAATTCACAGTGATTCAGTTAAAAAAAACTTAAGTAATGGCTGAACCAAAAAGATCCTAACAAGGGTTAGGACACCTAACTTGCATGTAGCTACCCTGGTTTGATTCTAAGGGGGCACAAAGCTAGGAATAGCCCATAAGAACCACCAAACAAGGCTCCTCCAATATTTTATTTTAAAAGACTAATGTCTTGAAATCCAAGATAACGAACCACTGGTATTTGGGGGATTATCTTTAATAATCTCTAAAGCATCAGCTCATTTGTACATATTTGAGATGATGTTGTTTGTAGAACAAGACCTCTTGCTTTTCTCATTTGCTAAACCACATACTGTATTTTTCACTCTATAAGACGCACCTGACCATAAGACGCACATAGTTGTTGGGTTTTTTTTTTAATTATGTGAACAATGATGCAAAGAAAGAAGACAAGGTAAAGTTACAGTGAAAGGGCAATCACCTAAAAACAGAGTTCTCAGAAGAAATACTCCTGCTGACATCTTAATTTTGATCTTACAGTCAAAGAACATTAAGAAAAATAAAACCGAACCCATGTACAATTACTTTGTCCCTCAAGTCCCCAGATTGTAGTACATTATAATATTTCTTAGCAGTACACTGAGCGATCTAAAGCCATAAAATTTATGTAACTCCTTAAACTTGAAGGCATAGTAGTTTTTTACATTTCCATGCACTTACATATTAGTTTAAGTTAACCTCAAAAGTTTAAGTGGGTTTTTTTTAAGGTTTAGAGTCAAAGGAGCACAGTAAAAATGGTGTTAGAGTGGCAATTATCATTTGCATAGACCCACCAAAATATGGAGGAGTGGGAAGGAAAAGTCTTGGCCTACATACAAGGAGACCCTACCCCTGAAGTTTCCTGGCATAAGACCAACTCTAGGCTCCAGGCAAAATACTTTGTCCAATCCAGGTCATTGTCTGTAGTGCCACTAGTTCTATTTTCCACACAGTCTCTGTTGTTGGTATCATGCTTCTGTATTGAAGATCCTGGAATCTGTATATCCTACATTGAAGTCAGGATGGTGCGGAGCATCTTCTAATTTCCACTCACAATTAAAGGGCAATGCAGAAAGCCCTGTTCAGTAAGCAAGTCATTGTTGTTAAGTCTTCTCAGTGTTAAGGGAAGACTCTTTTGAATAGATCGATGTCAGAGCAGCAGTAGGGTCTTCTCTGGTAGGGGATTGCTTCCAGGTTATGTTATAGACAACTTTGGATGTTTTATAGATAGATTCCCTGGTCCCGGGGTGAATGGAGAATGCCCATTCTTCTGAGGCCTGTGCCAGGTCATTATGTCAATGTTCAGGGTGTAAGGTCCCATTGCACTACAAGATTTGTGTGTTCCTATCTCTATTATATAGGAACTTATTTGTATGTATAGTATTTTCCATTTTAATGTGCCTATACGAACAAGGAATAATGCCACATGGCATTATCAACGCATATGGGGATCACAAGAACAAGTCCAACAATCCCTGTGACTTGGTTCAAACATAAGCATTAAACTGAGGGACTCTTTCACCAAAATTCCTTATTCAACAGTTCACAAAGAGTAGAAAAGATAAAAAGTGAGGAAAAGAAACAATCTAACTTAAGACAGTGGGCACAATTATCACCAATTAAGGGTATATTCAATAATAGCTATAGCAGTTGAGGGAATATATCTACAATATTCAAAGGAGATATGCATGTTTCTTTTATGTCATTAGAGATAGTCGGGAGGAGAGTGCTGAATCCTGGACACCCCCGTGGTCTGTGATTTAGCCTTCTGAAGTCTGCAAAATGACTCTCTGCAGTTCCATTGTAGAGAAATGCATTTGAGTGGGAACTAATCAGAAACCTAGCATGGTAGCAACCACAGTTACACAATGAAGGAAGAGACCAAGAGGCTGCTGAGAGTAAAAAGTAGGAAAAGAGTACTGGTCTCTTCCCAGGTGGAGAGTCCATACTCTCATTTTTCTTTTCAATATATAAGATGCTGGTGCCCCTGCGCAGTTTTTAAAATGGAGACCAATGAGGGGAAAAAAAATTACCAGTGGATGTCCCAACATACACCAGTGCTGCATCCTCCCCAAGCAAGAGGACCACTATAGAATTCAGCGAAGCCAACACCCAGGGAAGGCCTGGAGTCCAGGGGAGAAATAGGGGAATGGCTGGGGGCCTGCCAGGCCTACCAGCACCCCCCAAGCTAGGGAGAAGGCCTCCGGCATGGGGTGTCTACTAAACCCAAACCTGGGAAGAGTTGGCCTCCCGGATCAGAGAGAACTGGAAGCCAGATTATCTGCCCGACTTCTCCCAGAAGACGCACATAGTTTTTTAAATGCTCACCTCCCCTGCCCTCAGGCTTCAGCTCCAGGTGGCATTTGCTCCATAAGACACAATTGGTGGGGGGGGGGCATCTTATGGTACGAAAATCAGTAATTAAAAAAGCCTATTTGGAGGGAGAAAGCAGTTTCAGAATACCATATAAGCCCGATACCAAGACAACCTCACTCCAAATAGATGTGTTTATTCAAAGCACAAAAAAGAGGGGTAAGAGCAATAATACAAAAGATAGGACATTTCTCTTGCACTGTGTTCAATTTCCAGCACCGCAAATGTTTCTCTGAGCACTGCCAGGAATGATTACTGTGTGCAGAGCCAGGAGTAAGCCGAGAACAGTCAGGTGTGACTCAAAAATCAAAACCAGGGACCTGAGAGATGGCATGGAGGTAGGGCGGTTGCCTTGCATGCAGAACGGTGGCTTGATTCCCAGCATCCCATATGGTCCCCCAAGCCTGCCAGGAGCGATTTCTTTTTTTTTTTTTTTTTTTTTTTTTTTTTTTT
>PVKC010041372.1:0-12165 GCA_004027635.1 Crocidura indochinensis | reverse complement strand
CCCCAACCCGTCCCCATTGTTTTCCCCTGGACTTCAGGCCTTCCCTGGGTGCCGGTCTAGGTGGACTCTATTGGGGTCAACAGGCTTTCCCCCTACCTCTACCTACACTAATGGGAATGGGCTTTGGAAGGAGGGTGGGCCATTATAGCACTAGTTCATTTGGGACAGTCACTGGAATTTTTTTCTTCTTTATATTGTGACCTTGACACTGCCCTACAAAGCTCATTTCTAAGATTTTACTGTCTCAGTCCCAACTCTTATTTCCCCCCAAATTCCCATGTAAGTGCAGCTCATGACATGAAGCTCACCACATAGAGTGATAAGTGCAGTTAGAGAAGTAACTACACTGAAAACTATCATAGCAATGTGAATGAAAGAGGGAAAAAGAAAGCCTGTCTCGAATACAGGTGTGGGTAGGTTGGGGAGTAGGTAGATCTGGGAAATTGGTGGTGGGAATCCTGCACTGGTGAAGGGGGGGTGTTCTTTACATGACTGTAATCATACAACTACAATTATATTTGTAACCACAGTGTTTAAATAAAGATAATAAAAAAAACGGGAAATTGAGCTGCCATATGATACAGAAATACCACTCCTATGGATATAAGAACACACTAAGAACACTCCTAAGAACACAAAAACACAGTGCAAAAATGCCCTCTACATGCCTATATTCATTGCAGTGCTATTTATAATGGCCAGAATAAGGAAACAACCCAGATGCCCAACAACAGATTCATTACTAAAGAAACTGTGGTACATATACACAATGTAATACTATGCAGCCATTAGGAAAAATGAAGCCGTGAAGTTTGTTTATACATGAATGGACATGGAGATTTTTTTTTTGGGTTACACCCGGCAGTGCTCAGGGGTTACTCCTGACTCCATGCTCAGAAATTGCTCCTGGCAGGCACGGGGGACTGGGATTCGAACCAATGACCTTTTGCATGAAAAGCAAACGCCTTGCCTCCATGCTATCTCCTGGGCCCCAGGACATGGAGATTATTGTGCTGAGTGAAATGAGTCAGAGGGAGAGGGATAGAAATAGAGTGATCTCACTCACCTGTGGTATTGAAGAAAAATTAAAGACAGCATGGTAATAACATCCAGAAACAATAGAGATGAGGATCAGGAGGACCAGTTCATGGTAGGAAGCTTGCCACAAAGATTAGTGAGTGAAGTTAGAGTAGAAAAGACAATGACAATGAAGATGGAAATGATCACTGTACAAGAACTGGGTGCTGAAAAGGGATAAAGTGACATGTATGGAACCACCTCATTATCAATAGTACAAACCACAGTGTCAGAAAGCAGAGAGAGAGAAAGAGAGAGAAGCAAAATGTCTGCCCTAGAGACAGGCAGGGTGTGGAGGTGTGGAGTATGGTGGAATGGGAGGGAAAGGGGGGACATTGGTGTTAGGAAAGTCTCATTGGTATAGTATATATTCTTTTTTTGTTTGTTTTGGGGCCACACCCGGTGACGCTCAGGGGTTACTCCTGCCTATTCGCTCAGAAGTCACTCCTGGCAGGCATAGGGGACCATATGGGGAACCGGGGGATTGAAACACGGTCCGTCCTAGGTTAGCGCAGGCAAGGCAGGCACCTTACCTCCATCACCACCGCCCGGCCCCCTGATAGTGTATATTCTATGACTGAAAACCAATTATGAACATTTCTGTAACCACGATGTTTAAATAAAAAATTATAAAAATAAAATAAAAGTTTTATCTAAGATTTCAGAATAAAAAAAAGAAAGGGGGACTTAAGGTAGCAAGATAAGAGTCCCAAGTCTATCAATAGCATAAATATTAAAGCAGAAATACACAGAATTCAGATATTCTTTTTTCCAAAGCAGCTATGTTGGTTCCAATAAGAACAGCCTCTAAGTGAGCGATGTGGGTTCAGCTAAGTCCCAGTGTCACGGTGTGTTTGGCCCTGGCTCCTCTGCTGTCTGTGACCCACAGCAACACAGACCACCTTGACTCAAGCCTTAGCCAGGTATGATTGAGCACCAGGACAGATGGATGCAACCCCTGGCAAGTGGCACATCTGGAAAAGGTGTGTGAATGCATAACCAGAGAACGCTACAGCCAGAAAGTTAGAGAATTAAAAAGTGTGATGCTCAGTGGAAGGCATGCAAGGGGCTGTATTTACAGGATGGGTACAAGGTACTTACTTGCCTAACACAGAGATCACCCCAGTTTGAACCCCAGTATCACAGACATACCCCCATATCCCTAAGCACTACCATATGTGGCTCCAAAACAACAACAACAAAAAAATTATTGCAATCTCAATGAGCATTGAGGCCATGTGAAAAGCAACACTTCCTTTGGTCACACACACACACACACACACACAAACACACACACACACCTCCCAGCAAACACAACAGCCAGACATGTATACAACCTGCATCATCCTGATGACATTAATTCTGAAAGGAAGAGATATGCAAAGTAGCTGGGGGCCACCCCACCACAAACACACACACACACACACACACACGTGTCAAGACAGTAAGTAGAAACACTTGCTCAGAGTCACAAATCGACACACACTTTGTGCCAATGGCTAGATCCTAACAATGGAGAGGTTTCCTTTGAGGCCACTAATCAGCTCTAGGTCTGAGGCAGGAGTCTGTCCCTGCCTGAATGTGCCCTCAGCTCTGCATTCTGGGGATGAAATCTGTAGGTCTCCCCAACAAGAACCAAAGCACTAAATGCTGCCAAAGAGCCTTGCAAGGTTCTGTGAGGGTTCCCAGGTTATCCAGTAAAGAGATTCCAAGGGCTGCCAGAGCCTCTGCATCACCTAAAACCTCCCTCAGGTCTGTGCAGTCCTATTTGAGCTGCACCTTCCTCGGGTCTACTGAGCAAGACCTACACCCCTGCTGATCCTCCCCAACTGAGAAAGTATGCACCCCTACTGATCATTCATTCAGGTCTATGTACCTTACTCTGACCTGTACCTCCCCTCGGGTCTATGTACTCTTACTCATAGATCCTTGGTTCTATACACCCCTACAACCGCTCCCTTTGGGTCTATACATGCCTACTCACCCTCCTCTCAGGTCTTCACACCCCTAATCTGGACTGCACCTCCCCTCTGGTCAATGCATCCCTACTCTGAGCGACACTTTCCCTCCAGTCTACTCACTCCACCCCTCAGATCAACTGACCCTCTACTCAACCCCCTCAGATCTACGCACACCTATTTTGAGGCAGCCATAGATCCACCACTCCCTTCTTTCTGCCCTTCGTTTCCAATGAGTATTGTGAGAGCTGCCCCTCTTAGTATCAGTTGGGATCAAGCCAGAAAGAAACAAGACCAGGAGGGAAGGCTCCCAGGGTTTTGTGTGCAGATGCCCTGGTTCAAACCTGGCATTGTACTGTCCAGTGAATACCACCAGGTAGAGCCCCAGTGTAGAGGAGTCCGGGAGTGGATACTGCTGAGCTGGGGGAACCACCCACCTGAGACAGGACAACCCCCTGCTTGTGCTTGCAGTTGGTACCCCCAATGAAGACCATGTTGGGCATGAGAGGCCGCGGGTACTCCAGCACGAAGTCGTATCTCAGCAGCCAGAGGGCACCCTTGGCATACAGCGTGGAGAGGTGCACGGGCCTCTGCAGGACCTCCTTTGCCAGGGCATCATACTTCAAAAAAGTCAGGTTGAAGAAAAGAGGCTCCAGAAGACTGATAAGAAAGTTGCCCAGTCGCTGCAGGAAGCTCATGTGGTGTGACAGGTGCGTGTAGCTCCTGGGGACGTAGGATGGGGGACTGGGGCTCCAGTTTAGCATGTGTTCTGGGGAAAGGGGAATGCCTCGGAAGATGTAGACTAAAGGCAGACCCAGGTACTCTGCCAGGATAACACCGCATGGCAAGGCGGGGTCAGTGAACAGAGCATCAAAGTTGTTTGCCTTGAGCGATTGCATGGTGGCAGAGTCTCGTAGGAGGCTCTGGCAGTTGATGAAATACAGATCCAAGATGGGTGTTACGGTTTTATAATCCCACCAGTATGAGTACAATCGCCACCTTTGTGCAAACTGAGTTTTGCTGAAGGCTTGGAAGCAATGATGCAGCTCCTCCTGATCGTAGGGTACGGGGTAGACTCTAGAGGTGTAGTGAGGTGACTCCTTTAGCAGGATATTAACTTCAGGAACCAGAACCACTATACTGTGGCCCCTCTTGCCGAGCACCTCAATGATGTGCTTCATGCTCAGCCAGTGACTGCCTTCCTGTGGCACCACCAGCAGCTTGTCCCCGGCTCCCATGTCCCAAAGTGCACAGAAGATCCCTGCAAGGACCCAGTGCAGGATGTGCGATGGGCAAGCCATTCCTGGACAGTGCTGGCCAGCAGGAAAGTGGCCAGAGGAATACTCAGAGCGTCTTACCCTTCCTTCCTGGGCACAGAAAGAGCGACATCTAGGATGGCACCTAAATTAATATTTAATTGTCTTTGATTCATTGCCATCTGGAACCTATCCTGTCCTTTGCCAGCTTTGGCCCAAACTTTGGGGTTATGATTTAATTTGCCCCAGAAACCTGCCTCTCCCTTGCCAGAGAATTGATCACAAATGGAACATAATTTGTGATTATGGAGACACTCCAGGAGTTCAGTCTCTCTCTCTCTCTCTCTCTCTCTCTCTCTCTCTCTCTCTCTCTCTCTCTCTCTCTCTCTCTCTCTCTCTCTCTCGTTATCTGGGTCCTGCTGAGCACAACTCCAATCGCAAGTAAAGAGGAGCTATCTGTATCAGACTCAGGCTTCTGAGTGTATAACCTGCTCCAAGTCTGTCTCTCCCAAAAACACTGCATTAAAGGGGCACACCAGGAGCTAAGAGAGGTCTGTTGTATTCTCCCACTCTCCTTCTTTTGAAGACACCATTACCAAATTAGCTTTTCTCTTCCATGAGAGCACAGACTCCAGGGTCAGAGATGACTCTGTGGCAGAGCTTCTGCCTTACAGGCAAGAGGCTTCAAGGTCAATCTCTGGCATGGTTGGAGTAAGTGAGCAAACTCCAGCACATGGGTACCAAGTTTGGATACCCAAGCACAATGATGAGCATAACAAAGGGAAGGTTTAAAAAAAATGTTAAAGCGCAACCCAATGATTAGAAAAAGGAAAAGAAAAGAGGTTGACAGTGATCTAGGGTCATGTCTCTGTCCACCCACAACTGGTACCAAAACTGCTTATAAAAACAACTTCCTGAAGTGACCCCTGCCACCAAGGACTGAGGCAGAAAGGGGAGTCTGCTTGGTGATATCCTAAAATTGCCAACTAAGCATCCCCTTCTATCGAGGACAGAGCCAAAGGAGCATAGTCATTCCACTTCACTCCACTCCACAGCCAAGCACTTCTCCTAGTCAACGAACCCCAGCCTGGCATGTAGAAAACACCACACCACAACTATGACTATGGGGAAACAATGCAGGCTTCCACCACGTTTAGAGAATAAAGATGTCAACTGTGATGATGCCAAAAATACCCAAAAGTCACCCATTTAGACTCTCAGATAAGAACTTTAGAAAAGAAATACAGAGGATGCTCATAGAACTAAAATAAAGTAGGGACAAAAAATAAAGCGGGGCCTGGAGAGATAAAACAGCAGCGTTTGCCTTGCAAGCGACCGATCCAGGACCAAAGATGGTTGGTTCAAATCCCGGCATCCCCGTGCCTGCCAGGAGCTGTTTCTGAGCAGACAGTCAGGAGTAACCCCTGAGCACCGCCAGGTGTGGCCCAAAAATCAAAATAAAATAAAATAAAATAAACCGAATAAACCACAAATAAGAATCAAGAGGATATGAAAGTAGAAACTCCAAACTGAAATAATAGCTGAAAAACTTGGTAGATGAAATGAAAATCTCACTGGAAAGCTTCTCCAACAGAATAACAGTGCCTGAGGACGTAATAAGTGAGCTGAGAGCTGAGGTGCATAACAACTCTATACAACAGAAGAGGTTGTAAAAGAACCTCAAAACAAATGATCAGTCAGTAGAAAAAGTCCTCAAAGTGTATGAACAGACAAAAATAGAAGTCTTTGATAAACTTAACAGAAACAACAAAAGAATCATTGGACTTCCAGAGACCCAGGAAGATAATGTTCAGGAGAATTAACAGTCAGGGACATCATTGCAGGGCTAAAGAGTGTGTGCAATTAAATTCCGCATGTCCAAAGAGTACCAACCAAAAGAGATCCAAACAAAAACATCCCAAGATAGCCTAGTTACAACGTTGAATTGCACAGATATGGATCAAATACTGAAAGTAGCAAGATCAAAAAGGAAAATTACATTCAAAGGAGCATCCTTAAGATTTATAACAGATAAGTCACAAGAAATCCTCAAAGCATGAAAGTGGTGGTTATAAAACTCAACATAAAACTTCACCAAGAGTACTTCACAAAGCCAGACTTACAGTCAGGTTTGAAGAAAGGATACACAGCTTCATAGATAAACAACAACTCAGAAACTTTACAGACACAAAATCAGCCTTAAAAGAAAAATTGAAAGCTTTTCTTTAAAACAAGATGAAACAGCAGACACACCAAACTCCTACACAAAGATGACACTAGATCTTATGACAATTATCTCTCTCAATGTCAATAAACTAAATGCACCAGTTAAGAGAATATCCCTGATGAAAACAGATGCAAATATCCTCAACAAAACCCTAGAAAATAGGATCCGACAAATTATCAAGAAGCTGACACACCATGACCAGGTAGATTTCATTCCAGAGATGCAAGGATGGTTTAACATATGCAAGTCAGTCAACATAATACACCATATCAACAATAGGAAAATACAAACCATATGATCAAATTAATAGATGCAGGGAAAGCATTTGATAAGACCCAACACCCATTATGATGAAAAACTTTCAACAAAATGAGAATGGAGATAATTTTTCTCAATACAATCAAGGCCATTTACCAGAAATCCTTGGTAAATATAGTCAATGGAGATAAACTAAAAGCTTTTCCTTTAAAATCTGGCACAAGGTTGTGTTCTCCTGCCATTCTCATTCATCATAGTACTGGAAATATTTCCCATAGCAAGTAGACAAAAAAATATATCAAGGACATCAGGAAAAAGATATCACTGTACATGACATAATAATATATTAAGAAAACCCTAAATACTCTATTAAAAAGTTACTATAAACAATAGATCCATATAGCAAAGTGTCAGGCTACAAAATTAACATGCAAAAATTAATAGCCTTCTTATACACAAATAATGATAGAGAAAAAATAGACATTAAAAATAAAAGTCCCAGGGCCAGAGAGATAACACAGTGGAAGGGCATTTGCTTTGCACACAGATAGATGATGGTTTGAATCCTGATATCTCATATGGGCCCCCAAGCCTGCCAGAAGTGATTTCTGAACACAGAGCCAGGAGTAACCCCGGAGCACCACTGAGTGTGACCCAAAAATCAAAAAGAAAAAAAAAATAACAGTCCTATTCATAATAATACCACAGAAATTCAAATACCTTGGAGTCAACTTAACTAAAGAGGTGAAGGAACTATACAAAGAAAACTACAAAACACTGCCTCAAGAAATGTAAAAAGAACACACGGAAATTGAGGCATATACCCTGCTCACGGATTGGGAGGATAAAGATCATCAAAATGGCAATATTCCTCAAAGCATTATACAAATTTAATGCAATCCCTCTAAGGATAGCCATGACATTCTTCAAAGAAATGGATCAATGACTTCTAAAATTCATTTGGAACAATAAATGCCCATAAACAGCTAAAGCAACCCTTAGGAAGAAGAAGATGGGAGACATCACTTTCCCCAATTTTAAATTGTATTACAAACCAATAGTCTTTAAAACAGCATGGTGTTGGAACAAAGACAGATCCTCAGATCAATGGAATAGACTTGAGTATTCAGAGTATGTTCCTCAGACATACAATCAATTAATCTTTGATAAAATGGCAAGAAACACAATGTGGAGCAAGGAAAGCTTCTTCAATAAGCGGTGTTGGGACATCTGGTCAACCACATGGAAAAAAGTGAACTCAAACTTCTATCTAACACCATGCACAAAGATAAAATCAAAATGGATTAAAGTTCTTGATATCAGACCTAGAACCATAAGGTATATGAAAAAAATCATAGGCAAAATGCGCCATGTCATTGAGATTAAAGGCATCTTCAGGGAGAAAGCACCACTGTCCAAACAATGGAAGCAGAGATAAACAAATGGGATTACATTTAACTCAGAAGCTTCAACTCAAAGAAAACAGTGACAAGGATACAAAGGCCACCCACAGGATGGGAGAAACTATTCACCCAATATCCATCAAATAAGGGCTGATATCTAAGATATACAAGGTCCTAACAGAATTTAAAAAAAATTAATATAACCCTATTTAAAAAAAATAGGGAGAATAAATGAACAGACATTTCCTCAAAGAAGAAATACAAATAGCCAGAATGCTCCTGAGAAAATGCTCCACAGCACTAATCATCTGGAAGATGCAAATCAAAACAACAATGAGGTATCCTCTCACATCACAGAGACACATCACAAAGAACAAGAACAACCAGGGCTGGCATGGATGTATGAGAAAGGAAGTCTCATTCACTGCTGGTGGGAATGCCATCTAGTCTAGCCTTTATGGAAAACAATATGAAGATTCCTAAAAAAACAGAAAACAAAAAACTGAAAATTGAGCTCCCATATGATCCAGCAATACTTCTAGGGATATATCCTAGGAATACAAAACTGCCCTCTGCACTCCTATGTTCATTGCAGCTCTATTTACAATAGCCAGAATCTGGAAATAACAGATGAACCTGACAACAAATGAGTAGCTAAAAAAAAAAAAGTAGTACATCTACACAATGGAATACTACACATCTCTCAGGAAAAATGAAGTCATGAAATTTGCCTATACATAGATAAACCTGGAAACTATATTGCTGAGTGAAATGAGTTAGAGGGAGCGAGATGGACACACAATAACCTCACTAATCTCTGGGATTAAAGAAAAATAAAAGACAGTATGATGACAATACCCAGAGATAATATATCTGAGAGACAGAATGACCTGCTCATCATATGAAGTTTACCACAAAGAATGGTGAATGCAGTTAGAGAAATAATTATACTAACAAATACCATGACAATGATAATGAAAGAGAGAAATAGAGTGCCTGTCCTGAAGATAGGCAGGATGTAGGGGAGGAGGGAAATGGGGAACATTGGTGGTGGGAAAGTTGCACTAGTGTAAGGGGGGGGTGCACATGTTATGACTAAAACCTAATATGGACTGGTTAATAACCATGATGCTTAAATAAAGAAATTATGAAACTATTTTTAAAAAAAACTTCCAAGTTTCTCTCTTACAGGTTCTGTGGTGGTCATGTCAGAGATGACCCTGTTATCACATCCCCCAATCCACCACCCTGAGCCATTCCCTGACTTTAATCTCTCATTTTATTCCTTGCCATGGGAAGCTGGGATTCAAAATGCATCCATCCAGAACAAGGAGCAGGTAAGGAAACAGGAACTGGTTCTAGCCTTGTACCCATCACCCAGAGCCAGAAGCCAAATCCTGGTTTTCAAGTTTCCCCACCACACCCCAGGGAGACAGGAAGCTCATTTCACACCATGGGAACCCCTGGCACCACCAGCCTTTGTCACATACACACCGACACTGGCACGCAAGCTCCTGTCCTGGCCTGCATCTCCTGGCTCAGGAGATCCCAAAGGGCCTGGGAGAGGAGAAGCAGCCTGAGAAATGAGTCAGGAAGGGGCATCCTGGGTTCAAGCCAAAGCAGATGCACGGGAGCACACAGAACAGTGCCAGCCTGACCTCCTCCTGCAAGGAGAAGAGTCCACAGAGGCAGTGTCCTGCATGGGGTCCACCTGGACGGTGACAGATTCTCAAAAGGTCATGGTGGAACAGACTGCAGCCTGCTCCGGAGTGGGCTGAGGCTAATCAAGGCCTCCCTCCCTCTATTCTTCTTTCCCCTGTCCTCTTCCCCTTCTCCTTTTCATCTTTCTCCTTCTCTCTCTTCCTTCTCTCTTTGCCCTTCCCTCCATTCTTCCTTCCTCTCTTACTCTTCCTTTTCTCCCTTTTTTCTCTTTCCTCCTTCCTTCCTTTATCCCTTGCCCCTTCCTCCTTCCTGTTATCTCCCTCCCTTGCTCCTTCCTTCCTTTCCTTCTTCCTTCCTTCCATCTCTCCTTCCTTCCTTCCTTTCCTCTCTTCTACCTTCTTTTTTTTATTTTAGGGACCACACCCTCTGCTGACCAGAGCTTGGTTCTGCACTCAGGGAACCATGCTGGCAGGCTTAGGGAACCATATGGAATGCTTGGCACATGTTGGCCACCTTACCCGCTGTACTATTACTTTGCCCCTCTTCTTCCTTCCTTTTCTCCTTCTTTTTCTCTCTTTGTTCTCTTCCTCCCTTCTTTTTTCTTCCTTCCTTTTTCTTTTGTATTTCAAAGTTATCTTTATTTTTCTTTATTTCATCATTTAGGGGGTATATACATTGATCATTTCATGAAAAGGAATCACCATAGAAGTGGGGCAGGAAAGAAGCAAGCCGAAAGGACACCTTATCTAGAACCTTCCAGAAAGCTGGTATAGCTGGTGAACTAGAGCATATGACAAATGGAATCCAAAGCCCTTTGGGAGGGAGAGGGGATCCCAGCATTCATCCCCTTGCATCTCTGCAATCCTAGAGAAGCATGTTTTCACTGAGAAGCCTGTTCCGGGATGAGATGAGTTAGTTCTCTGGCAGCATCAACACAACAGATGGAGATTCTTGGTGGCCTTTCAGGGAACAAAGATGAGCCCTCCTCTTGCTCAGAACCTGGGACCCCAGGCTTGCTTGAGCCTCCTCCTTTCTATATTATGCTAAACTAAGAAAGATCTAGATGATGGGAAGAGCAGAGGATATCTAAATGGCCAACAACTATGGAACCACCCCACCAAGGGAAGAAATCAAAGGTTCACAGATAGATCAAGCACTGAGATAGCACTCTTTAAAAAAACTCAAAAAAGGGAATATTCCAGAAAGCACAGTTACTCAAATGTAAGGCTTTCATTGTGTGGTCCAGAGAGACTTGAACTAAACCTGTAAGCCAGAAGATTCTAGTCAGAAAATATTTCAAAGGCCATTTTTAGATAAGCTATAATAGCAATTTTAGATAAACCTGTTTATATATAAACCAAAGAAGAGTTCTTTATTAAATGATTTGGTAAGATGTCACATACTGAACTATTATGCCCACTAATAAACAGAATTATTAAGCAAGCATTTTAGACCCTGATGACTTAGAGAGATAAATAGGAAAGTTCACGGCCCAGAGCAATAGCACAGCAGGTAGAACATTTGTCTTGCATGCAGCTGGGATCAATCCCCTGAGCCTGCCAGGAGCAATTTCTGAGTGCAGAGCCAGGAGTAACCCCTGAGCACCGCTGGGTGTGGCCCCAAAACAACAACAACAACAACAACAACAAAAAATGGGAAAGTAAAATTTAATAATGCAGACATCGACACACACAGATCTGCCCTACAATTGTTGCCACATCAATGACCCAACTTCACTGCATCTCCATTCATCTCTGTTGAGACTCCTAGCCTCCAAACACGTCAGGTATGCCAGTTTTGTGGCTGACATCTCCAAGGAGCTCTAGAGCCAGGCTGGGCAACCTCCTCTATATGCCTCTAAACTTCCAGAAACCCTAGCAGCCACACCCACGAACCAGAGCCTTCCACCATGTCTGTTAGCAGCCAACACCAGAGATTCATGTAGTTTTCTAAAGAGAAGCCCAACTAGACATAACAGCCTTGCATCTGATCACACTGGGGCCTTTCTGAGGGCCCCTATAACCACTGCTGTCACCATATGAACTCATTAGTCCAGTGCTGCAGATCCTCAAATTTGTGGACCACACTGTCACTTATGGAGCCACATGACACTCTCATAATTTTAATTCTGATTTCCCAATAAGAATACACAAAATATTAAATAAAATATTCCTACCTGCCAAGGGGAAAACTTTGGGAGGGTTGAGAAATGGATGACCAGGGTGGAGGGAATGTTACATTAGAGGTGGAATATTGAATGTCAGGCATAGTTGTATTATGAATGACTGTAAACTATAGTGTCTAAAATAAATTAACTTAATTTA
>PVKC010041371.1:0-12166 GCA_004027635.1 Crocidura indochinensis | reverse complement strand
TTAAAAGGGCTCTGACCCAGAGGAGAGGGGCTGGCTCTCTCTTCTTGGGAAGAATAAAGCTGATATCTCCCAGAATCTGTCTGTTGTTAATTTCCTCGCCACTACCTGGGGCTGTGGACCCACTGGCTGAGGGGGGTTGGAGGAGAAAGGCCTCCATCAACCGACCAAGCAAATTATCAGGACATTATTTAATACAACAGTCACGTGCAATCAAATGCCCTACTGCTGTGCTATCACTCTGGCCCCTACAATTATATTTCCTTATGGCATTTATACATGCATACACCTACCCACATATAAAGTCATTGACATTTAGAGATTATCAAAAGTTTTACTGAAAATAGAAACCAAATATGTTGAGCATTTTCCCTCTAGATTGTCGTGAACTTATATAGAAATTATTAGAATGATAAATTGCTTGGGGGTAAAATATAGATGGCTTGTAGTAAAATCAAAGCTAGAATAATAAAAATGGAGACAGCTTGACTTTTATTTATCTTAGTGTGTGTGTTTCTATACCCTGTGGTGCTCAGAATTACTCCTTTAGGTGTTCAGGGAACCACATGTATTGTCAGACATTGAACCATGGTGGCTGTATGCAAGGAATGTGCCTACTCACTGTAGCATCTCTCTGCCCCATTACTCTCTTTATTTAACATTTTTCATTTGATTTGCTTTTACTTTAGTGACTGTCAATGAATGTCTATGATAATATCAAAAGTGCGGGGCCGAAGAGATAGCATGGAGGTAAGGCATTTGCCTTATATGCAGAAAGATGGTGGTTCAAATCTCGGCATCCCATATGGTCCCCCGAGCCTGCCAGGAGTAATTTCTGAGCATGGAGCCAGGAGTAACCCCTGAACACTTCCAGGTGTGATCCCAAAACAAAACTAAACAAAACAAAACAAAAAACAAAGAATGAGCTAAACAAGCATATTTAATTTTGTGTCTTAACAATCATTCACTGAAATAAGTCAGAGGAAGAAAGATAGACAGAATAGACTCACTCATCTCATGGGTTTTAAGAAAAATTAAAGATATTGCTGTAATAAGGCCCAGAGACAATAGAGTTAAGGACTAGCAGGGCCAGAAGGACCAGCTCAAAATTTGAAGCTCACCATGAAGAGTGGTGAACGCTGTTAGGGAAGTGACTGCACTGACAACTAGCATGACAATGTTAAAGAATGAGAGAAGTAGAATGACTGTTGTGAATGCAGGCAGAGGTGGGGATGGAGGGAGGTTATTGGTAGTGGGAATGTTGCACTGGTGAAGGGAGGTATTCTGCTTATGACTGAAACCCAACTAGAAACATGTTGTAATCATGGTGCTTAATAAAGATTTATAAAAAATATTCAGATAGGCAATCTATTATTTCAATCAGGATTATAACAACAAATCCAATGTGATTTCTAGAATTAATACTTTCTACCTATCACAGTTAAATTCCAGCATTTCTATCCTGAAAGCTTAACTGGTGAATTCCACAAAAAAGAGTTAGCAGACTTAAAATGGGACATTATAATTCTTCACCTTTTATACTAATGCCTCCGATGCCCTTTGACTATGCTTTTGGAGTTATCATTTTTTTGTGAGCAGATAAAGAACAATATTGGGCATTCACCAGTTTTCATCTGTATTTAGTCCCACAAAGGGTGCATTGAATAGCACAGAGAAAATACACGTTACCAGGGCGTCTGGGCATGGATTTGTTCACAGTGAGTGATGCACTTTAACCAGCAAGTGTTTAATTTCTAACTTAATAAAATTACCAAAATGTGGATCTTCAAGGAGAGAGGTAGTTAAGAAATGTCTCTTTGGGGAGCGATTGCTATCAACTGCACGGAAGGCACAATTGGAGACTGCGGTAGTACTTACTGTACAAGAGCATCTGCTCCAGGGCCCATTAATCCTCCAGCTTATAAAAACCACCCAGCCCCGAGTGCCAACAGGAAGGGAGGGAGGCGGAGCCAGCTGCTGGCAGCCTCCATGGGGGAGGGGGCCAGGGCCACTGGGATCATCCCGAAAAGCCACTTGGAGGCACTAATGTCGGGCATCTGTTTGCTAATCTTGTTTTATCACTCCGCTAGACCCTGTCCAGTTTATTCAATCTAATGGAGATAATGAACATGAAATCTTTAGGGTAGCTAAGGACATTTCCTAATGAATATAAGAACCCGAGAAAGGGAAATGATGATAATGGATGCAACAGTGTTCTCTGAATCACTAGACCAAATAAATTGGACATGACATAATAGCTTCTTGTTGTTGCCAGAGACTCACTCTGGCTCCTTAGAGAGGAATTCAATCATTTCAGTTTAGGTCAACTCTTTATCAACTGTTTGAATTACTTGATGAATAGCTTCAGTGAATATCCTGGGACCTGGAATTTTTATGAAGAGCTTGGAGAGCTCGTCTATGTAATAGAAGAATTTAGGTTTTGGACGAGCAGAGCCAAACTTGCTGTTTTGTTTGCCCAAACTTGCATCCCGGAGGGTCTGCAGTGATAGACTTAATTGGTAACTTTCAAGAGTTACTTTCACATACACCTTTATATTGCAGTAGAATAATCCACAGAAAAAGCACAGAGGGGAAAATATTCCAGTTTCCTCTGTGATTAATCACTTTAAGAATAAAGAAAACAAACAAAGAATCCAAAAAACTGGGGAACTTTGGAGGGAAGGCTCCTTCTGAACATGTTCACAGGCTATATCCATTTCATTGCCTGTGGTCACTCTCTCTAGTCCTGAAGGGACCAAGAAATGCCTGGTGAAGTCCCTGGCATGCAAGGCCTGTGCTCTGGTTTTTGAATTATCTCCCCAAATTCATCATGGATTTTTAAAGTAAATGATGCTGTTTATTGAGAAGGTAGAGTTGGGGTGGGGATTTGTGGGAGTGGCCTCTACCCAGGTGTTCAGGGATTTCTTCTGGCTCTATGTATAGGGGTCATTCCTAGAGTATCTCATGAGAACATATGTTGTTCTGGGGGTCATATGGAACTCACCACGTGCAAGGCAAGTGCCTCACCTTCTGTACTTTCTCTCCAGCTTGTTGTGCTTTTAAAACCAAAATGTTTTCTGTTAGTGCCTATTTTCCCGTTATATAATGGCAGCTCTTTCTTAAACAGTGCTTACTATCAGCTGAAATTCAAAATGCTTTATGTTTAATACATTATTTTATTTTCAGAAAATGACATTGAGATCAATATAATTAGTATCCATCTCATAGACAAGGAAACAACTCTAGAGATTTAGAAACATAGATGTGGCTCAAAGTTCCAGAGTCTGTGCCCTTCACCACCATGCTTACTATCTCTAAAAATTCATCACACAAGTTAGGATTGTTAATGTTGGTGTTTAACTATGTGGTAATAGAGAAGAATATTTGAAAGCTATTCCTGTTGATATTAAACAAGATCAGCTAGCACTTGAAACTTAGTGAAACTTGGATCCATTAATTAATCATACTCTTAAAGATGTTCAAGAAACACAGCCTGAAAGGTTTTTTGTTTTGTTTTATTTTTTTGGGGTCACACCTGGCAGCACTCAGGGTCTATGCTCCTGGCTCTATGCTCAGAAATCGCTCCTAGCAGGCTTGGGGGACCATATAGGATGCTGGGATTCGAACAACTGTTCTTCTACATGCACCTCCATACTATTTCTCCAGCCCCAGCCTCAAAGTTTTTTTAAGCTCCAAAAAATAGAAGTTTGTTTATGATGTGTAACAGAATCTTTGGAGAAGGAAGACTAGAAGTAGCAGGAAAATACCCTTTTTTGACTCCACTTTCAGAGTAAAAGCTGAACAACACATTTGTGCCTTAGGAAAAAGTGGAGTTTGGGTCAGCTGGCTGCCTTGGATCTCTTATACTGCCCCTAGGATGACCCTAAACATCTTTCCTCAGGAACTTGCCAATCTCAACTTTCTGGTTCAACTGTTTTTTTTTTTTAACCTCTACTGTGTATAACTATTTTGCTTGTTTCTTATTCAGACTCCCCATGAGAGAACAGGTTTTGGTTGAATTGTTACTATGCAGTATAAGAACTTGTGGAGAGAGTTCCTCCATAGTCACTTATGAAAGCTTGCTTCTGGGTCCAACAATGCCCACCCTTTCTGGACCACTCTAAGTAGCTGTGCTAAAATGGATTGACATCCTTTGCCAGAGAAATGCTGCCTTAGAGCTTAGTATCTGGCTTATGTCCAAAAATAATACCTTTGTCTACTTCCCCCTAATTTTTATAAATGACAATTGATCTTAAATCTTGTCTCCAGTAAATTCTCTTGGTTACAGACTAAATAAAAGTTTCCGAAATAAAAGAAAAACACATGTGTTTTCTAAACATATAGTTAAGGTAGTTGTTAATTATTAGAATTAGAATGTATACATTTGAATACAAATATGATGTTTCTTAGTCTTTCTATATCATAGCTTCTGAGAAAGGTAAGAACTAAGAGCAGATGTGACTTTCATCAAGATATGAAAATTAAAGTCCTTCAAATGTAATTAAATGAGTCAGTTCCATTACTATTGCTTCTTTTAAAATTTTTTAAGAAAAAAAAAGACAGATTATTCTGATTTTGATGGCATTAGCTATCCTTCCAATGGTAAAATTTGTTCAAAATTTTAAAATTTAAAAAATTTAAAATTTGTTCAAAAATTTGTTCCAAATCCTAGCATATACTCCTGGAAAAACACAGAACTGGGTTGGGTATACATTTTCATCATGCATTCCTCCTTTGGCTTTGCCATGACACTGCCTTGATGAATTAGTGACCTCCACCGTCCCCAAGCTATTATATTTTGGTGATGGCTCAATATGTCGGACTCCAGCACTCATCCTCATAAGCTGTGGGGAAAAAAAGAGAAACTTGGGGGTGGGGCGGAAAGAGCTATAGGAAGCTGTGTTTTCTCACACATACCTGTCTGAATATTTTTCAAAATCTCTTCTTTTGTTGTCGTCTGAGCAGTTTTAAAATAACAGGGTGTCTTCCTGGATTTGCTTTCTTTTTGATGTTCCCTTGATCGTTGGAATGTAGGCTCTATTACCCACTTTTTGTTTGTTTGTTTCAAAGAATTTTTATACTTGTCATTAAAATATAAAGTCATCTTTCATACACTTTATCTCATATGAATGCAGAATTTTCTTATCTGTTTCCCTCACTGCTGATCTCTGGAAATGTGTTGTGCATTGTCTATTGTACTAAATCTGGCTGAACTTTGGTTTTTGAGTGGCTTAGAGATTGCTCTGTGCTTCTCATTAGTGGAAATGTTTTAAAGCCCATGGTGGCAGGTAAAAGAGAGGTTCATAAAATATTTATAAGAAATCGACTGCATTGTATGAGGAACTGGGAATGTGGTGCTAAATTGCACCAGGACTTGAGGTGAGCCACTTAACTCTTAAATCCTCAATGTTTTCACTAGTAAATGGGCTTTGTCTTTAGAGGTGGTTGCGGATTTGAAATATGAATACCATGTGTGGTACATGATACCATTTCTAGGTCATTTCATATTTTTATTATAGAAATATGATTTCTTAATAAATACAAAGTCTATTAGCAAAATAATATATCATTGGGAGAGAAATAGTTCAATAAGACCACTCATCTTTACCTATAATAGTATATAATATCATTGTTTTACAGAGGAAGCCAGTATTACTCAGTATGTTTTGAATATTTAGTTTTTGTTCTTAGATGCCTGAGAAGTTTTATGTGTATTACTCAGAGCTTCAGGGAGGTAATAGGTGAAGGAAGCAAGTGAGTGGGATTTGATGCTTTCCCCATATTGAGAAAGGAAGTTCAACTAATAAATTCTTTGATGTGTTAGCAAATATTTTCACAGGCCAGATAGAAAGTAAAGCAGGTAAGGCACTTTCCTTATATGTAGCAGATTTAGGTTTGATCCCTGGTACTGCAGGTAGTCTTCAGAGCACCACCAGGAGTGACCCTGGGGCCCAGATCCAGGAATAAATCTTGAGAATAGTTGAGTGAACCCCTCACCCCAGACCAAGCAAACAAAACTAAACATTTACAAAATATTTCAACTAGGGACCCGGGAGATAGCATGGAGGTAAGGCGTTTGCCTTTCATGCAAAAGGTCATCGGTTCGAATCCCGGTGCCCCATATGGTCCCCCGTGCCTGCCAGGAGCAATTTCTGAGCATGGAGCCAGGAGTAACCCCTGAGCACTGCCGGGTGTGACTCAAAAACCAAAAAAACAAAAACAAAAACAAAAACAAAAACAAAAAACAAAACAAAACAAAAAAACAAAATATTTCAACTAAAAGGGTTTGAAATTTTTCTACCACATTCAAACTATTTTTTTTTTTCATATAAAACACTCTCATTCTCTACACCTATCCCCTAGACCAGGTATTCTAATTAACAAAAAGTCAACAGAGTCAGGACATTGTTTGGTGCCTCGAAGTACTGGTTTTCAACCTTGACTGTGCATTGGGATCACCTTGAAATTGCAAAATCTTGATGGCCAGGTGGCTCCTCAAACCAATTATATCAAGTCTCCACAGGTGATTCAGATGTGCAGCCAAAGTTGGAAACCACTGGCTTGTTGGAGGGAGAGGTGACTTTGACTTTGGCTAATAAGGAAGGGTTTGTGGAAAATGTAGATTCTGAGTAGGCTTTAACAGATGGAATGAATTTTGACTGGGAAAATGGAGACTTTTTAGGTCATAGAATTAATTTTCCATTCAGAAACTAGAGAGGGATGAATGCAGAATATGAGGAAGACAGAACAACAGGCTAACTTGCCTTTTATCAGAAATGACTTTGAATGCCAAATTCTCTGGTTATTGCTATCTGAGAAATGTGCCAAGTCAGTTAATTTCTAAATCTCTGTAAAATAGAAAACCAAAGTGCTCCTGAGGAGTTTTACTAAATGTAAGTGAAGAATTCTCATCAGCACTGCTCTTAGTGTCTGAAAGATCTCAAGATTGGTTGACAATCATTATACTTCTTTTTTTAAGCAACTGATGATATTAAAAGTTAAGAACTTTTAGTATATAGAATGAAGATCTAAGTTGAGATGAGATTGGGGGAACCTTGAGTGCCAGGAGAAGCAGGATTTATTTCTGTACTTAGAGCCCTGTCTTTGAGCATGAGACCTGGGCAACCAGCAGATATTAGGCATATGTGCAGGATAATGAATGAGTAAAAATCAAGAACATATCACAACAGTTAGAAAAATTCTGAGAAATGTTTATAGAAGAGTGGATACTTTGAAGAAGCTAGTGCAGAAAGAAGACACAGCATTGATTTCCACTGTAACAGGGGAATATGAAAGCTGGAAAGAAAAAGTGGCTTTTTTTTATTTTAACAGACATTTATTTGAATATATAATGACAAATCTTACACAGTGATATTAAGGGTAGTCAATGGCAAATCTTGCACAGTGATACTTAAGGTACATGGTGACAATAAATGGGGGCCTTTCCACCAGTGTTGTCCTCCCTTCATCCCTGTTCCCAAGCATATATCCCTTATCACCCTCCTTTATTCCCCAGAATGCTAGTGCATCTAAAAGCATATATGTTAACCCTAATGTAAACCTTTTTTTCAGTTCCAGATATTTTTACTAGTGGTTTCTTAAATGTTTGGAGTCAAGGGAGCACTGTAAAAACATTATTAATGTGGCAATTATCGTTTGCATGGGCCCACCAAAGTATGGAGTTCATGAAAAGGAAAAACTTTTGCCAAAGTAAAAGAAGACCCAGCCCTGGAGTTTCCTGACATAAGACCATTTCTAGGCTCCAGGAAAACTAGTTTGTCCAATCCCGGTCGGTCATTGTCTGTAGTGCCCACACAGTTATATTTTTTACAGTCTCTGTTGTTGATCTCACAGTTCTATAGAGAGGGTCCTGGCATCTGTATATCCTACAATGAAGTCAGGATAGTACGGAGCAGCATCTAATTTCAACTTGCTATTACAGGCAATGCAGAAAGCCCTGTCCAGTATGCAGGTCGATGTTGTTGTTTAGGTCTTCTCAGTGTTAAGGGAAGACTCCTTTGAGTAAATCAATGTCAGAGCAGCAGTAGGGTCTTCCCTAGTAGAGGATTGCTTCCAGGTGATGTCATAAACAACGTTGGATGTTTCATAGATGACTTCCCTGGTTCAGGGGTAACTGGAAAATACCCAAACCTCTGAGACCTGTGCCGAGTCATCATGAAAGTGACTTTTTTTTTTAAAACTAATTTTTATTTTGACCAAAGTGTATTACAAATCTTTCACAGTAATATTTTAGGTACATTGTGACATTGAATCAGGGTATTCCCAGCACCAATGTTGTCCTCCCTCCACTCCATGCATCCCATTTCCCCTTCCTTTGCCGCCTGAGCTGCTAGTATAGGTGGTCCCCTCTGTGTCTAGCTTGCTGTAGATTGGGTATTGATTCTGTTATTGTTTGCTTTGGATCTGTTGTTTAAGTCTGATCATTTTTCTATTTCTACTCAATGCTCATACAAGTGTTTGTTCTTGGTACCATCCATTACTTGCCCCTCAACTTATGAGGCAAAACAAGATGATTCAAGCAATGTGGTTCTGTTTGAAGGGGGAAAAAAAAAGAAAAAGAAAGGGCGGGGGCAAAAATCAAACAAAAAAACCATGTGAAGTCCTTCTAGAGGTTATAAATGTTAGTTTAAGAGAAGAAAGGGAAAAGGGCAGAAAAACATAACAGTAAAAAAAAAAATCAAACAAAAAACCCTGAAAAGCACCACAGCAATAAAGACAACAACCAAACAATAACCATGATCCCAAAATAAAAACAAAACAAAGCAAAAACAAACAACAAACAAATAATAATAACACCAATGAAAAGATTTGTGCTTCTTCTTCTTTTTTTTTTTTTTTTTTGCATAGTGCAGGCAGAGTAAATATTGGGGAGATTAGAAAAGGAATTCCCTTGGCCTTAGAGATACATACTATCATGGGAATAACTACAAGCTCCATACATGTTCTTTTACTCTCCCCTAGGTCTTTTTGCAGTGTCTGGAAACCTTTCACTCAGTCATGGATGATAAAATCAGGCCTCTGTAACTAGAGATCGTGGTATTTGCACAGGTCCTAGAATGAGGCCTAGAATGGAGTCTTTATTTATGGTTTTAGAAGTTCTGTTCCATCACTGTTGTTTAATCAGTCTTCTGTATTTGATGGTCTTATTTTTGCACTGATCCTAGGACAAAGCCTAGGATAGAGACTTTTATTATGTTTCCAGAAGTTCTGCTTAGTTGCAGTTAAGACACAGTGACTTTTAAGATGAACCTAGAAAGTGAGTACCCAGCCAACCCCTAGTTTGGAAGCAAAGATGCAGGCCTATGGATGCCTTTGAAGTCTGAGGTGAGGGCAAAGAATGGGACAGAGGGTTAGAAATGTGATAGGAAGACCTGTAGAGCAGTCGGTTTAAGTGAAGGAGTTTGAAGGTCTTTCACATAGATTCAGTAATAGTATAGTATGGAAATAACTGAGATACCAAAGGAAGATTTTAAAGTCAGAGGTCACTTCAAGTCTACAGGGAGTAAAATTTTCCCTTACTGTCCTATCTGATCTCCTTTCTCCAACTAGTTTCATAAAAAACATTCTCACACACAAGTTTGGCACTCTTTCAGAAGCTCGGAATTTTGCACATTCTGTTCCTTACAAATGGAAGGTCCTTTCACTCTTCTTGTTTTGCTTCCTTCAAAAGAAATGCTCTATTATTTTAACATCTTATCTTTGTTTTTACAACATCACTAGCAAGCCAAAATATGTTTTATACTTATTATTCTACTTCACTTTAATAATGAAATCCCTTTGTATATTATTTGATTCATAATCATAGAGGTTTTATATAAAAGCCTGAATTAATAAGCATTATCTTGTGTCTACTTTAGATCTCATCTGTATGATCCTGGTCTCTAGGAAACAGTCAAACCATATAGAATTGTTGGCTTGCAGTAATGAGATAGAAAACTGCGGGGTTTTGTGCCCCAATCCTGGGAATACTAAGCACACTGTGGTGTTCGGAAGGTCGTGGACAGCTATTTCCTCCCAAATATCCAAAGGGGCAATACTGGAATCCCATATGAACACAGAGCTAAGCAAAATCCTGTTAGTGAGTCTGACAGTGGGTGGAGAATTTCTCAGAAGATCAGAAGCAGGAGATAAGACTACTGAAAGGACAGGACCAGGTCTGGGGGAGTATTCAAGTACTCTGGGGAAATAAGGATGAGGAGGATGGAGAAGGCATGTAAAAAGAAATTCATTTCAAGAGAGCTGGGTTTGACTTTTGATCCTATGACTGGTGAAAGAAAACTTGTGATTTTTCTTCTCCCCTTAAATGTAAATTATATGACTTGGTGACCTAATCTTTGAGAAAAATTTTGATGTCTATTTCCTAATGATAAATGATTGATTTTTATGATCTCTCAACAACCTGTAAAAAGGTAATCAGTATTACTTTTGACAGCATCAAGAAAGTGATCAATCCCCAAGAGGTATATTCCAATAAGCTTGTTTTAATTCTTTTTTAACATATAATTTATTTTTCTGTCATAAAATCTCATTGATTTAGTGTCAAGTGAGCCCAAGGAGCCTGAGTGTAGTTAAAAAAATTTTTTTTTCATTTCACAAGTTGCTTTAATGTGAGTTGGGTCATAGATTATTGCATAGATATTAGCCCTTTATAGAACTGCATGCCTAGCACCCTGACAGATGCCCTGTGCAACTCTCCAGGGGTTCTTTTTCTAGCCACACATTATGGTTCTTGCTAAACTCAAGGCAAAGGTTTCCTCCCCCACTATAATCCTTTAGTAGGTTGTTTCTGCCTTTATTAGTTGACCTGCTTCCCAAAGAGGCCTTTATTCTCATAAACTTCTAGAGAAGAAGGTCGCAGAGTCTAGTTATTCATGCAATTTTCTTCTGAAGTTAAGTTAAATTCACAACAGGGAGTCCCATAACTGTGGGACTCCAAAACATTTACACATCAAATAATGTTGAAAAAAATACTGTAATAAAAACGCTTTCTTAAGCGTTTTCTCCAGAGCTTTGCTAAACATACGGAATGTTTCAGCTGGCTACCATTACCAGAATTTTTCTCCTTGCTGATACAATACTTGATAAAGATGCAGTCATTTCCACCTCTGTTAAAATTACTATGACAGTATATTAAACTTGCCTTTATCTCTAGTTCCAGCACCAGAGTCAACATATAATTGAAATTAAGCCCCTTGAGGAAATGACCACTTACTATTTTTCATTTATTTTCTAAACTACTTATTGTTCCAATGTAAGGCTTACTAAGTAATTGTTGAATACATTTATAATGTAGTATTTTAGAAATTCCCTAAAAATATAGGAATCTATTTCTCAGTAGGATGTCATATGAAGAATAACCACCAGGTGGCACCAGAGTATTTGAGGTGCATTTAAACTTCACCACAATGACAGCAGTGTCGGGAAAATAATTTTAGATTTAAATGTAAATGATGTAATGGAAACGTGACAAAAATTTAAAATTTTAACTATGTGTGGGAACTAATTTTCTTTCAGACTTGAGGTACACAAAATAAACTTTAAAAAAACTTTTGAATTAAGTCAGCAATGGAAAGGACAATTTTAAATCCAGAGCTGAAAAAAAATGGCTGCCTTGCCCTCAAAAAATGCAAAAAAATACTTCGATGTACCTGTAGAATAAGATATTTGTGTGTATATTTATTAACATATATTTGTGTGTTATATCACTGTATGTGCTTGTGCATATTTTATGTAGCTACATAACATATATGCTTTGTATAAAATATACTTGTACTGCATATATATTGTTATCTATTATATTCTCTATTCATCTATCTATCTGTTTAGTTATTACCTATATAGCATTCTGCCTATAAATCAGGGTCTTTTTGTCTATGGAAAGAAGGCTGGGTTGGTTCATATTATGCCTTTTCAGTTTTTTCCCAGCTCACTTTCCTTGCATGACCCCAATTAGCAGCCTCCTTGTGAAATATTTCCTGATAGTCTTTAGATGAAATGTTTTATTTCCTTTGTTGTTTATGTCCTTTGTTTCTTTATACAAGTTTATATCAGTTGATTTATCTATTTATCCTATCTATTATCTATCATCTATCTATCTATCTATCTATCTATCTATCTATCTATCTATCTATCTATCTATCTATCTATC
>PVKC010041370.1:0-12161 GCA_004027635.1 Crocidura indochinensis | reverse complement strand
AAAAAAAAAAAAAAAAAAAAAAAAAAAAAAAAAAAAAAAAAAAAAAAAAAAAAAAACAAAAAAAAACAAACAAATAAATAAAAAAACAGAGCAAAAAACAAAGGTTGGGCAAAGTACCAGCCAACAAGAGTTCTGAAAATGATAGAGCAGGATTTCTCTTCACAAGTAGGATTACTTGGCAGTGTTTGGGGTGGGGGAGCGAAGGAGTGGTGGTGGTTCCTTGAGTTCCTCTGAAGATGTCTGGGGAAATATTTATTTAAAAATTCAAGACCAAATTTTGCCCCTCATTCTATTAATTTCTTTCTTAGATTTTAAAGGAAAGAATGATGAAACTTCTTTTAATGGCACCTGTTCAGCATCTAGGTAATGGAAATGGCTTTAAGTAGATTTCCTTAAATAATAATTTGAAAAAAATACATTAGGCACCTGCATAAATTGCCTTAAGATGGATATTTTATACATGTTATTAGACAATAATTTGAAGCTAAAATTATTTGAAACATGCATAGGACAACTATATCAGTCTCTTAAAAGCATTAATTTGAAAAATAGTTAAAATTAAATATACATAATATTCAATTAATTCTTTTCTACAAATCTATTATCAAAATGAGGTTCATGTGAGTACCTGTGTCATGGAAACTTAGTTTCATTTCTAAAGAATATTCCATTTTTTTATAACTTGGACTAGTGGTAAAAGCTCCTTTAAAAAAACAATGATTTAATTTTTTTTTCCATTTGTGAAATTGAGCTTTTATTAGACTCCTAGGAAGGTCAGGTAGGGTGAATTATAGTTCCAACAAGTCACCTAATTTTCAAAATATTTAATCTTTTTGATAGGCCTTTTTCCTTCAGTGCTTCGAGGTCATATAATAAAACAAAAATATAATCTGAGTAATTTTGTTTCTATTTCTTGATGAAACCAGGTACTTATTTAACAATCTCTTTTAGGTTTTGATTTTGTGTTTTGAAATTCTGAAGCATGAGGGGTGGCTACCATTAATAAATTCTTTGTGTGCCCAAAGAAAATATGGCAGGTCTAACAGTTAAGCCACAGTGCCGTTAAAAAAATCAAATCTTAGACCTTGTTAATACCTATATCTCTTTCCTACTCCTCTTATCTTATTGGCTTTGTTCTAGACCTAGTTAAGTGGCAAGGGAAATTTAAGTGTTATTACAATGTCTCAAAGGACATAAAAATAAACTTTACATAAGATGTTTAATTATATTTTTAGTGGCACTATTGGAAGATGTTTCTTGCTCTACAATAAGCAGAAATTTCTTTTAAAAATTGAGGACATGGAGATGATTTTTGTGCACTTTTATAGTACAAAGTTGTGACTTATTGGACTGATCTTGTACAATGATATTGGTTCATTATTTGATAGCAAGTCACAGTACAGAACTTTGAGTATCATTATCTCCCTCTGCAAATACAGATCATAATTTCTGGATGGTAAATAAATACCATCCATTATTCTGGTTTACATATGTGACCTCAATTATCATAATTTGAATATAATCATCTATAGAAGCTCTTTCATTGATGAACATTTTTATAAAATGAAGAACTAACCCAAAACAGAATTATATCCCTCAGACAAAAAATTCATTAAGTTTTCAACAGAGCTAATTATAAATAAAATCATAACATCACAAAAAATTTCCATAGCGATCTAACAATTGTTTTCTTGTTTATTGGTACAAACATGGACACTTGATCTCCTATTGACTGGGCATGGCTTTCTGTTCTTAGAAGTGTCTATATGTAACATACACATCTGCACTGTTGTTTTTTTACATCAGTTGTAGATTTAACTAGTTCTAATATCTGTTGTGACCTTTTCTTAAGGTTTTTGTGTATTTTGGGACCAAACCCACGGTTTATCCTGGCTCTACACTCAGGGATCACTCCTGGCAGACTGGAGGGGATCATAGGTGGTACCTCTGATCAAACACAGGTTGGTGGCATGCAAGACAAGTGTCATACCCTAGTGTACTATCACTTAGGCCCTTGAGACTGTTTTTTTAAATCAGTCTGACATCTCCTGACACATCTTTAGATAGTTACTTCCAAAGAATAATGCATAATTAATTGAATGAAGTGTGCCTATAAGTTTTTGTTATAAAATATTTTAACCTAGGGCCAGAGCAGTAGCACAATGAGAAGGGCATTTGCCTTGCATATGGCTGACCCAGGACTAGCCAATGTTCAATCCCCAGCAACCCATATGGTCCTCTGAGCTTGCAAGGAATGATGTTTGAGCACAGAGCCAGAAGTAACCCCTGAACATGGCCAGATGTGATCCAAAAAAGAAATATTTTAATCCATTAAATATATACTTTGTTTACAGTAAAATTTAGAGTTACTATTTTTATCTGTAAAAGGAATAAAATATTCATCTTTGTCTGGTTTAAGAATCTGATAAAACAAGAGGTTTATGGTGGCTGATTTTGCAATTATGCGTTACTCAAAAATTTCAGCTATGGAAGATTATTCTATGAAAAGACTAATATCTTTGATTTTTTTTAGAAATTATCTTTATTTAAACACGTGATTACCAATATATTGTGGCTGTATGATTGTAGAGTCATGCAAAGAACACTCCCCTTCACCAGTGCAAGATTCACACCACCAATTTTCCAGATCACCCCCCTCCCCAACCCACCCACACCTGTACTCGAGACAGGCTTTCTATTTCCCCCATTCATTCACATTGTTATGATAGTTTTCAGTGTAGTTATTTCTCTAACTGCACTCATCACTCTATGTGGTGAGCTTCATGTCATGAGCTGCACCTACATGGGTATATGGGGGAGAAATAATAGTTGGGACTGAGGCAGTAAAAGATTAGAAATGAGCTTTGTGGGGCAGTATCAAAGTCACAATACAAGATGTATATTATGCATATATAAACTGTATGCATATAATACTATCAATATATATTGTACGCATGGGGGCATTAGCCCCCTGATTTTGATTTTGCCCATATCCTTATGCTTATAAGGACACTCAGGAAAATAATTATTTAATATTTTTTGGTGTGTGTGTGTGTGTTTGGACCACTGCTTGTGGAGCTCAGGAGCTACTCCTGCCTCTGTGCTCAGAAATCACTCCTGGCAGGCTTGAGGGAACATATGGATGGGATGCGGAGGATTGTACCTGGGTTGGTCGCATGCAAGGCCAATGCCCTACCCACTGTGCCATTGCTTCTGCCAATTATTTTAAAATGTTTCTTTAGTATTTTAGTTATCCTAATTAAAAATAAGAATGCAATGTAATTGAACTTACCATTTCAGTTTGAGCTAATGCTCTTAAATGATACCTTTTTAGGACTCTGGAATACACAATTACTTCCTCTCACAATAAGCCAAGAATCAAATGGGATAGAGATCTTGGGGATTTAAAAAAAAAGAGCATGGAAAAAATCAAAGATATATTAAAGTTTGTTTCCAAAGTACCAATTACATCAATTGAAAATATTCCTTACTAAAGCTTTCAATATATAATAATTTACTCTGTCATGAAGTTTACACTTATCCATATCTATAAATCAACATGCTCATATCATCCTGAAAGAGTGATACAATTTATTGTACATGCTTGGATAAGGTATACGTTGGGGGGGGATTTGAGTTTCAAAATTTTGCTTCTGCTCAGTTATATTCTCAGTATTCTCAGATCTTGCTAAGGAAATTGTAGGGAACACTGAGCGACAACCATTAATGTATGTTGTAAAATATAGTAAGTTTTATTCTGTTTAAAAAAACAGTATGACATTAGCTCTGTTGAAAATTTAAAAACTCAAGGACTAGTAAACTAGAAACACTTTGTTTTCATTCTGGATCACAGTTTGAGTGCTATGAAATTGATGGGTGTCAAAATATTTCCATTAATGCAAGCTATTACATATTACATTCATGTTGTTTTCACCTCTGTATTCAAGTTTTATGTGATAATACATTTTACTCTCTTCCTTTTATCTAAGGATAAAACTTGGGAAATTCTTTAATCAAATTAATGTGTACATTTGGCCTGATACTGAGAACTTCTAAGTTTCTCCTTTAAGTTTTGCACAAAGTTGATCACTGCTTCTAATTTAATAAATTTAGCCAATTTATCTTGACATTCAGCAACTCTGCGCTCTACATTCCTATCTGTAGAAAATTTGTTCTCTATTATAATAAAATTGAAGATAACATTAATGATCTATAATAGTTTTTGAATATGTACTTGGTTATTAGTGCAATAGTGATTCAGTGAAATTGGTTTATGTGAATACCTTCTTTTTTTCAATATCATGTGTATCTATCTCTTTTCTCCACATTGCCTCCCTTGAAATTTCCATGTAGGTACTAGTAATATAACTGAAATAAGTAAATACTGCTATTTTTTTACCAGTACAACTGATAAATATGTCAATATAAATGACATGTAGGCTTGAAAATGGGCATAATGTTGAAGCTGTATATATATATATATATATATATATATATATAATTAGGATTGTGTCCACTGAACATAACAGAATAATCACCTAATCGTGGTCTTTCACTTTATGTTAAGAGGTAGGACTGTTTGTTACTAGCCATGAGCTGGCATCAGAAGTATCAGGGCTGTTTGTCAATGATCCTTTTAGCCTTTACTTTGTCAGCATAAGTTGAGAACTACTGTTTGGATAGCACTTGAGACAGGAAAGAATGAAAATAGAGGCTCTTATTGTATTCTTCCAGACTTCCTCCACTCCACTGTGGCTTATATTTCATGACAAACACTCTCTTACATGGACATCCTTAGGTGTAAATAATACTAAGACGGGTAATATTTAACTCTCCTAGCCTGTCAACAATTTGTGGAATGAGAGTCTAACTTCTTCAACCCTCACCACAAGTTAAGCCCATCAAAGCACTTGGACTTACATAGAGATATAATAACTGTGACTCTCTACTGTGATTTAGGTAATGTCAAGTCACCCTTTCAATTCTATTTCCCTGTGAAACCTGACCTGTCCTATTCCATGGAAATGACTTGCTCTTTTGAGAATGGGCATAAGTTCACTGTGATAGATGACTACGACTCCAGGCATGCCCACGGATAAGTATAGTTATGTACCTTAAAATGATACAGAGCTGTATTTTAATCTAGCAAAGCATGCTGGAAAGAACACTTATGTGTGTCTTTGGGACCTTTCCTGTCATAACATCTGAAAACTGGTCTACTTGAGAAGCAGTTTTTACTATAAAATATCTATCTGTCCTGTGTCCCATCCACCCCATTGCTCTGTTCCTACTGCCCCTACTTTTAGCGTCATATAAAATATGGAGGATAAGCTCTCAGTTCTGAATTTATATTGTTTAATGTTAGAAGAGTTCTATCGTATCTTGAAGAGTTGATTTTTCACTTGTCAGAACATTATAAGAAATGTGAAGAAAATGGACAAAATCAAGGCATTATTTTGCAACTATATAGAAAATATAGTAGATCGACATGGCTATGTTTAATTTAAAGTAATTCTAACTCAAACAAGGATCAAATGCATGGTGTGAGTTTGCTGAAGATTAAAGGGGAATGAATTTTAATCATGAAGCAAGAGGAGCTGTAGGTTTGATCTAGTGAGTAAGTTACTGAATGTCTATAGTTAGTCATAAGCAGTAATTAAAGTCAGTACAGGAATGAAGTCTGGAGTAAGTAAAATTTTAGGCAGTAATTTTCTACCTTGAGCAATGAAGATACTTTCACAAATACAAATAGTTAAGCCCCTCTAAATGAGCCTGTAGTTTATTTTGATTGAGGATGTATGACATTTACTTACTGAATCTTTACTAGGAATTCTTCAGCCTATTTTGAGATACTTGGACTTTTGATTTCTACCCAATTTTAATTTTGTTCTATAATTATCACTGGAACCATCCCAGGTTGTTTGTTGTGTAGTAACTGCTGAATATGCTTTGATTATATTTTTCTTGTGAAAATTTTATGCAGAAGATTACATGTACTTCTCAACTAACAAGCTCTTAATGAACTATGTTTAGAAAGGTCATCTGTACCCTATTGAACTTGAATAGTATTCTTTGTAACATATACCAAATTGGAATTTTGGGTAGGAATGGGTGGAAAGTTAGTGTATATAGGTGGGGAAAAAGTAAGCCTGAAGGTGTGTTTTGATGTGCACCATCATAAAAGGAGAGAGTTTTCCTTATATACTTCTAATTCATTTGAGCCTCAATACTCTGAATAATATTGGAGCAATATATCACACCTATTTTTATTATTTCATGCTTTCTGCTTTGATGCAGCAGGATTTTATTTTTACCTGTTTCAGAGCTTAGGACAGAATATACACAAAAATGCATACCAGATTATTATAACATAAGATGTTTGAAGGAAGAGTAAAGACCTTGATAAAAGTTAAGATCTCATACATGAAAGCAATATGAATAGGGGTAAAAGATTATTTTATGCATTGTAGTTATCATTATGCCAAAAAGAAAGGACAGTGCCTCTGTCTTCTTTATTTCTTCTATTTCATTTTTCACTTCACCTTCCCAGTTCGTTCTTGAACCTCATTATTTCCCTCAAAACTTAAGCTAATGGGGCCATAGGGATAGCACAGCCGTAGGGTATTTGCCTTGCACACGGCCAACCCTGGATTGACTCCGGTTTGATCCCTAGCATCCCATATGGTACTCTAAGCCGACCAGGAGTGATTTCCGAGCGCAGAGTCAGGAGTAATCCCTGAGCACTGACAGGTGTGACCCTCAAAACCAAAACAAATAAACAAAACTCAACCAAACAAAAACTTAAGCTAATGCTATCCATACTGAAGTAAAATTATATGATAATATGAATGATTTATTTGGAATGGCTTTGTTCCTTTGCTATAGTTTTGAACCATTAAACCTTTAGGGAAACATTTCAAATTTCATTATGACAACTTTCAATTTTATATAAATGTTGGACAAATTTTGGACTGCTCGAATTGTATTTTATAATGTAAATACTATGGTAAGATTTTTGGCTCATTTAGAATTATGTCCACGGGTTGATATCAGGACTGTATGATATAGGGCATCAGAAACATTCAGGACAGATCTAAATCTTATTTCTCTACCTTACTGGTCTTCAAATTTGTATATGCATACTGATTCCCTGCCAGATTTGTTAAAATACACATCCATGTGACTCAACCTCTGAATTTCTAATTCAGTCATAGAATTCTGCAGGAATAGAATGAAAAGTAAGTATTTGCACGTCTCTTAAGCTCCCCATGTACTGCTGACCCTGATGATGGCTGAGACAAGAAAGATGGTTTTATTTAAGGGAGTTTTTCTTCAATGTGGTCTGAACATCTTTGTTTTATGAATATACCATATATATCTATATACCTATATATAGAGATATAAAGACAAATTGGAGAGCTAACATGAAAGTGAAAAAATAAAACAAATGACATAATTTTAACTGATATATTGCTACTTATATATCAGGCATTGCATACATTTATAGTCCTAACACTATATATAGTGTGATATTAAGTAGAAACTGATTTTTAAAATTTCCTCATTTTTGTGTTGTTTTGTGGTAACATCTAGCTGTAAAAGTTTAATTCTCACTCTGTACTCAGAGATCACTCATGGAAATGCTCAGGGGCCCACATAGGTAGGGTATAAGGAATTGTAATCAAGTTGGATACATGCAAGCAATCTACCGACTGTACTATTTATCTAGCCCCATTAGTAGAAATATATTTTAAAACTAAGACACGGACCTTACAATATTTGCATCAGCCTTAATCATATAACATAAAACAGTCAAATTATTAATATATGTTAATTAACATAAAATTTCTAAATACATAGAATATATATTTATGGTCATTAATTATTTAGGGTCATTAACAGAAATCGTGTAACTGCAGAATTGGGAATAGACTGGCTTTAATCCCAAACAGAAAGCTCTTATGAAGAAGAAATTTAAAATAACCCCATGAGAAAATACATAATTATTGCTAGCCAAATGTTAAAATTTTTACTTTCATAAAAATTACCTTTCATAATAGAGTAGCTATTATGTTCTTTTACAATTTGAAAAACTTAGAATTTGGTCTAAAGTAAGAATTATTTTATAGATATTTCATATATACTTGAACTCTAGAGAAAACTCAGTTTGTGGCTGGAATGAGAGTAGAGGGGGTAAGGTCCTTACCATGCAAATGGCAACTAGCTTGTTTCCTGGTACCATGTGATCCCTCACCACATGGCACTCCCATGGCTCACTCATGAGCACAACCAACATTTGCCCCTAAGCACCATTAGAAGTGGCCCAATGACCTCTTTCTCAGCAGGCAAAATTCAATTTAATATACTCACTGTCTCAAAACAAGATAGATACCTTTTAAACTTTTGTGAACATTAAGCAAATCAGGTTACAGCACAGATATAAGAGGAATTTAACATCTGCATCTGAGAAACATTTTAATTAGCTATAGATAAACCAAGTATACTAGAAGACAGTACTATAAAAATTTAGTTTTGAAGGGCACATCTGGCAGTGCTGGGGTCATCGGTTCGAATCCCGGTGCCCCATATGGTCCCCTGTGCCTGCCAGGAGCAATTTCTGAGCATGGAGTCAGGAGTAGCCCCTGAGCACTGCAGGGAGTGACCCAAAAACCAATAAAATGAAATAAAATAAAATAAATTTCATTATCCAATTATTCTATATAAAACAGAGAAGTGATATCTAGTGTTTCTCTTTCTTGTTCTGGCTTACTTCTTTCAACATGTCATCTTCCAATTTCAACTAGGTTGAATGCAAATTGAAACAAATTGCATGATTTTATCATTCATTGAAGCTACATGACAATCCATTGTGTAATTATCCATTTGCTATTGGACATCTATGTTGATTCCATTTTTTAGCTATTGTATTCATTAGAGCAATGAATAATGGTATGCTCATGTCCTTTTAAATAAATGTTTTTAAGTCCCGAGGATAGATACACAAAAGTGAATTGTTGTGTCAAATGTCAGCTCAATTTTACTGAGGACTGTCCATATCATTTTCTACAGGGAACATTTCTACCAGCAGTGCATGAGAGTTACTTTTTACAGAATCCCTGGCAGCACAGATTGTTCCTACTATTTTTTATATGTACCACGCTCACTAGTGTGAGATAATATCTCATTCTCATTTTGATTGAGATTTCCTAAATAGGAAACTCCTAAGAATCCTTCATATTTCTATCAGATTTCCACAAGAGATGCTGCTTCTTTACATTCCTGCAAGAAAAAAAATCTATTTTTTCTCATCTTTTAAAAAATGATTTATTTTAATATTGTTCTTCCCAGTGCTTTATTTTACAATATATTTTTCCTTTTGTGTTTATATTTTACACTCTTGAACACTGACACTTAACCACTACTAGAGAATTTGTTTTCTTTAGAGTTCAAAGTTCATATGGTAAGGAAGAAAAGGACTTATTGTTAAATTGAAGATAATATTGAGTTCTTAGAATACACTTCTTTTTTTTTAGAATACACTTCTTTAATACATAAATAAGAAACCTATTGAACTTCCAAAGTTTTACTTCCTACCATTATGTTGAAAATATATTTCTAACACAGTGCTGCCAAAGTAAAAATTCCAAACTAGGAATTTGGGGAGATATATAGCTTTGTGTTCAATTTGACTGTATTATTTAATTCATTTTACCACTAACATTATCAACTCTAAATGATTATTTTGTCTAAAAATGAAACAATCCTTCATGGTAATTCAAATATTTTTAAAGAAAATTACTATCCAAATACTCTCTATCATAAAGCACTGGGAAGATAATCTGGAAAATTCCTGGATGCTACTCTTTCAGTGTAATCTTGACGTGTCTTATCTTGAAGGTATACGTAATTACAAAATATAAATAATTTATGTAGATGCTGTGATTTATAATAAATGTTTATAATAGAGCTTCAAACATATAGCATTCCCATCTCCAGTCACCTTAGCCCCTCTCCACTTGACTCCTTAATAGATACAATTAATAGTTTGGCTCCCATGTTTTCAGTAGTGTTGGGTTTAGTGATTTAATTATATATACTGTTCCTTAGTATACAACAATAAAATTGTTATATTTTAAACTTCATTAGTTTGCAATGTTGCCTTTTGTCTTTGTTTTTGTTTTTTTTTGTTTGTTTGTTTTTTGTTTTTTGTTTTTTGGGTCACACCCGGCAGTGCTCAGGGGTTACTCCTGGCTCCATGCTCAGAAATTGCTCCTGGCAGGCACGGGGGACCATATGGGGCACCGGGATTCGAACCGATGACCTTTTGCATGAAAGGCAAACGCCTTACCTCCATGCTATCTCCCGGGCCCTGCAATGTTGCCTTTTAAGATAGTATTTTTAAAGGAAGTTTTCCCCCTTTGAAGAAGTCCAGGTTTTATTCAGAACATAGCGTTCCAAAAACAAGACGCTATGCCAGGCCTCGTTATAGGATCAACGCAAAGACCAAGACCATCAACCACAGAAGAAGGATTTAGATGACATGGAGGGAACAGAACTTCTAGAACAACAAAGAAAGATTTCACCATAAGTTCCACTCCCTGACCTGTGCAGATATGGAGATCTTTCTCGTTCCAAGCATTCCTCTAAATTTCTTTCAGTAAAATCTATTTTACCTCAGATGCAGACACAGAAACAATCTTTGAGTGTCTGGAGATGTGGACAATGGATGTGGAAAAATGGGATAAAAAAGAAACAAAATAATCATGAGCAGTGACGTAGAAAGTGAAGGACATTGACAACATGGGAAAAAAAGCCACAGCTCTGGCATTATATTTAACGATAAAAATATGTGGGTTATATTTTGACATTTTGTTTAAAGATAGTGAAGAAAAGAAGAATTGCTTTGCTTTAGAAGTAAAACAGGGCTCTTGACTGGTATATCTGTCATAAGAAGAAGTGAAATTATTCTGGAAAGAAAATAAATTTTCTTTTTCAAGGTCACTCTGTGGAGGATATGGGGAGCCCACTCTTAGAATCTTCTCCCTTGTCTTTTAGTTTCATTCTGGAACAACCCCAGAATATACAAGCAGTATGTACAGGATCATGATCACACTTGTTCTTGGAATAAAGAATCATCTTCTGATACACAGTGTTGCTATAACTGAGCTGATGCCATGCGCCTGTGAAGTTCTTTTAAATTTGTATGGCATGGCAATAACAACTAAAGGGAAAATTAGCAGTTTTGCTTTATTTGGGGCCACAATTAGCAGTTTTCAGGGGTTACTCCTGACTCTGCATTTAGTAATATAATCCTAGTGTTGCTCAGGGTATCAAAAGGAACGCAGGTCAGCCATATGCAAGACAAGTTTCTTGATTATCTCTTCAATCCAATTTCTTTGTACTTCTAAGTTGGAATGCCTTGGTTCATTAGACACTACAGCTGACCTAGTAATTTCTTTATATTTTCATGTTTGTAATTTTCAGGGACTGTTTTTAGATGGTAATCTAATGTCTATTTTGTAGTCTATCAACAATTTTTGATAATTTTTATTTTGACCAAAGTGGATTGCAAATATCTCACAGTAATATTTTAGGTACATAGTGACATTGAATCAGGGACATTCCCACTACCAGTGTTGTTTTCCCTCCTCTCCTGTTCCCAGCATTTATCTTATATCCCTCTCCTTTCCCCCACCCCCCAGGCTGCTAGTATAAGTGGTCCCTTCTGTGTCTAGCTTGCTGTAGATTGAGTATCGTTTCTGTTGTTGTTGGCTTTGGGTTTAGTGTTTAAGTCTGATCATTTTCTATTTCTACTCAATGTTCATATGACTGTTTGGTCTTGGTACCTTCCATTATTTCCCCCTCAATTTATGAGGCAGAACAAGATGGTTCAAGCTATGTGGTTCTGTTTGAAAGGAAAAAATGGGGACAAAAATCAAATAACAGTAAACAGGAGGAGTCCTTCTAGAGGCTATAAATATCAATTTAAGACAAGAAAGAAAAAAGGAACAGGGACCGGGCGGTGGCACTGGAGGTAAGGTACCTACCTGCGTTGCCTGCGCTAACCTAGGACGGACTGCAGTTCGATCCCCCGGTTCCCCATGTGGTCCCCCGTGCCTGCCAGGAGCGACTTCTGAGCGAATAGCCAGGAGTAACCCCTG
>PVKC010041369.1:0-12165 GCA_004027635.1 Crocidura indochinensis | reverse complement strand
ATTTTCCTTCTCTTTTTTCTTGCACTTTTATTTTCACTCTTGCGGGTATTATTCAGTGATTTTTTAAATTTCATTTTCTTTTAGTAGTTGATATCAAATTTTTCCTTCTCCTTTCCTTAACCTTTTTATCTCAAACAGAATAGCATAACTTGAATCATTCAGCCTCACAAATTGAGGGGAGAAAAGGATGTTACCAGGACCAGTCTTATGAATATGTAGCGTAAATAAAAAATGACCAGACTGGAACACCAAACAGAATAGATACCCAACCTACAACAAGCTGTTAAGTGAAGACCAGTTACACTAGCATTTTGGGGGAGAGAGGAGTAAAGGAGGGAGATATGGGAAACATGCAGGGAACAGGAGTGGAGGGAGGAAAACATTGGTGGTGTGAATGTTCTTCATTCATTGTCACTATGTACCATAAATAATTCTGTGTAATGAACTTCTGTCACAATAAAAATTTAAAAAAAAGAATATCATGTTCACATAAAAATATCAATACAGAATTAATAAGCTTGTATCACATAAATAAAAATACAATGTTTTAAAAGGAATGCTTTAGTATATTCTTAAAAATAATAAATATTATTTATATATTAGATACATGTACATATTACACATATATATTAAATGCATATATATTAGATAAACTTATTAATGTTAATGCAAAATTTCCACAGCATATTTATTAAAGATATAAGAGATAATAGAACATAATTACAACTGAAAACTTGTTAAAAACAAATCTTTTATCATTAATGTTACTTAAAAGTGTGTTGATTTTTTACCACCTTTAACTAAGAATACTTATTATCTATTTTAAAAATATATCAAAATAGCTTTTGACATTTCTTATTTTTTATTTCCTGTATTTCTTACTCATCATTGTTAGATTATTTAGATATTTAGAGAGGTAATGACTGGAAAATGTATTTGGGCAATTATTATGATTTATGAGCAATTCTTTTATAAATTGACTCTGTATTGTGGTAAACAAGTATCTTCTCGACTCTGCATTCCCAAATCAATATTTCTCTTATATCAAACTTAGACTTCTATTTCAATTGACCTTTATGTATGCTAATCTTTTATGTATCTCATATTAAAAAGATTTATATTTAATTATGAAGATATTTATCATCTCACAGCTAGCATATTTTAGCTCAATAATTTCTTTAATACAAATATTAATCAAAATTTTTTTTTTTGGTTTTTGGGCCACACCCAATGATGCTCAGGGGTTACTCCTGGCTATTCGCTCAGAAGTCGCTCCTGGCAGGCACGGGAGACCATATGGGGAACCGGGGAATCGAACCTCGGTCCGTCCTAGGTTAGCGCAGGCAAGGTAGGCACCTTACCTCCAGTGCCACTGCCCGGCCCCCTAATCAATTCTTAAATATAAAAATTTATGCTGCTTATATATTTCTCCATAATATGAAATCAATCTTGTTTTTGCTATTTTAAAAATATTCTCATTATTTTTTTCCATTGACATACCATTACCTGACTATTTTTCACTGCTCCCATAGCTGTCATAATGATCTCTATTAGTCATTGTTTTACAGACACTATGTTTCATTGTTTTGCCCAAATACAGAGTTAATCATATTAATCATGTTTAACAATTTTAGAGACTTCTATTACTGATAATTTTTTCTTGTCAGCATAGTGTTCATGATACTTAATTTCTGATAGTAATCATTGTTTTCAATTTGATCTCAAATGAAGTTCTCTATGGTACATGAACACTATATATTCATAGTACATATAAAACAGTGTTTTATTCATGAAGTAATTCACTAACAGTTATAAAAATTCTTTGAAATTTGTTAACATCTTATCCTACAAAAATAAGTTCATATTATCTCCTCCCAAGATTAATTCATTATTTTTTATGCTATGCTCATATTCTTCATTTAACTATTTAATGTGCCTTGTTTCATTTGAAATGGCTCAGGTTGAATCTAACGAGTTTTATAGCTGGCCTGATTATTGTGTATAAGAGTTTGTATTCCCAAGGTAGGAAGCAATTAGGGCGTTTCCTTCTCCAACAAATACAAGGTCCGGAGAGAATGCCTAATCTCAAAGTCCACAAGACAAGACCATGTAAATACAAAAAACAAACAAACAAACGAAAAACCTAAGATAAAATGTTAGAATATGGTTAGCTTTAAAGTTATTTACCAGGTAAAATAATACACATGTTATGTCAAAAATTCTTCATCAACCTATAGATACAAACAGAAAAATGTGAATATTTTTGATGTGAACTAATTTTTTTCTTATTCTTGGCAGAAAGGTACCATGTCTGCATATTTTTAAAGACATCAAATTATTTTATGGAAATTTTGTATAATTAGTAATAAAATAACCCAGTGCAATTGTAGTAGTTATATGGACATGAAACAATACTGTATTTTAATATAATTATCTATTTAAGCATCATGATTGTTAAAATGTTCATAGTTGGATTTCAGTCACTGAATGAAAACCACCTTTCACCAGTGCAACTTTTTCCAGCCACCAATGTTTCCCAGTTTCATTCTCCCAATACTGTATGTTGAAGCAATGAATTATAAATATTAAACAATTCATATACAGTTTAAGCATAAAACCAAATTTTAAAAGAACCTACATTATAAACATGTATATTAAGCATATACAATGGAGATATTTTACAAGGAACTTGCTCATCAAATCCTCTATATGTAATAAACCTATTAAAATCATTAAATCAATGTTTAGGAAAAATAAATAGAGGGACAGTATGACATAAATTGATGTATATCATTAGATATTCTTTCTGTATTTGATGCAACAACAAAAAATAAAATGACTTTAAATATTTATTAATCTAAGTAAAGTTACTAAGTATCATTATACTTATCTATCGAGAAAAAATTACATACAAAATAATAATACAACTATTATATTTTTCTGAAATTTAGATGTTTTAATCATTCACTGACTTGTTTATAATTCCAGCTTTGAATATTTAAGACTGTAGATAGTAATTTTCAAGGTAAATGTTTGAATATAAACAAAGTCCTTTTTTGTATTTGATATTTTTCTTTTTTTTAATATCTTTATATGAACACCTTGATTACAAACATGATTGTAGTTGGGATTCAGTCATGTAAGGAACACTCCCCCCTTCACCAATGCAACATTCTCATCACCAAATTCCCAAATCTCCCTCCTCCCCACCCACCCCCCCCCTCCTTTACTCAAGATAGGCTTTTATTTCCCTCATTTATTCACATTGTTATGATAGTTCTCAATGTAGTTATTTCTCTAACAGCACTCATCACTCTTTGTGGTGAGCTTCATGTAATGAGCTGGGATTTTAAATGTATAAAAGCACAGGAAAACATACTTTACCAAGGTGATCCAATAAATAATAAAACAGCATAAATTTCACAAAGACTATAATGTCTGGAATACATTACATAATAACTTACATATCATTTTCTTTGCTAAAGTATATAAAAGGAGAAAATGATCAGAAATAAAAAGTGAGATTGTCCCAAATGGAAAATATACAGTGTAAATAATTTCCCCCTTTTTTACTTTAGTGACAATATTCACTGAATTATACTCTATCTAAAGAAACAAGGAAGAGGAAAAGCACTGAAAAATTTTTTTACTGATTTTCTTTAACTTTTATTTTAGGTATACTGTGCAGGGAGAAATGTACCACAAGAATAATCACTTGTCTTTTCTCACTCTGACCTTTGGTCGATTTTCATTTGCATATTCCATTTCAACTGCTATATTTCTCAGTAATAATGGCTGGATACACAGAGTTCTGCTTCTTAATATATCACCTTTTAAGAACTTTTACTTAAAAATTATGTATTGCTTGGAGATGCATTATTGATATCAGTAATCCATACTATGAATTTTAATATAAGATACTAAGAATATCTTATTACATATTAGTAAGTAGGGATAAGTTGAAGGAGGATAAACCTAGATTTTAAATGAAAATTCAGTCTTAACTAAAAGCCTAGCAATTCATTTAATCTAATTTTATCTTTTATTAAGATGCCATATATTCAAAGCACAGACTTAGCAACTCTGAAAACATGAAATCTAAGTTCCAATAATGAACTTTGTGATGTGTCTGTCAAGGTGTTGGGGAGAGGTTAGAGAGTGAGTGTGAGTAGTTAGGGATTATGGAGTATGGGAGTAGTGGTGAAAGTTGGCATTGGTTATGGCATTAGCGTTGAAATATAATATGTCTAAAACTTAATTATCAGCTTTGTAAGGCATGGCTCTTGAATTAAATTAAAATGATTTAAAAAATAAAAAGAGGATTGATGTAATAATGAATTCTGTCACAGTTATGTTGGTCCAGACACTTCAGGGAATTCTCACAGTCCCCTCAGGAAAGTGAGTGCACAGAGTCCGAAGATAATAAATGACAGGAACCACATGCAGTTTGTGTGGGAGATACAATGTTCTGATTTATTCAACATACACTGGGTATATATAGAGACTTTTTTTAGTCATAGTTTTTTTATGGTATGTAAAAAGAACTCACATTCATTTCTTTGCAAAGACTTATCTATCTTGTTAAAAAAAAAAAGAAGCTTCATAAAGTATACACTGTTTGATCTTCAAAACAATTCAGATGCCTTTAGGTGGTTTGCAGATCTTCAATTAAGAGACCAGAGACTTCACTGGTATAAAGAGAGTAAATTTTAACATCTCAAAGTTTTTCTTCTCTGGCCAGATACTAGGTGTCAATTCTGATATAGATTAAAGAATGAGAAAGAAGCTAGGTTTATATATATATTTATCAAGGTCCCTTTTTACCTGAGGATATGTTTTTTTTTCTTTTTGGAACTTTCAAAGATAAGTAACTTCTTAAGTCTAAGAAACAGTTTTTATTAGATGGAGCAATAAAAGAGACAAACTTATATGAAAGAGATGTAAATCTTTACCTTGTAAAAGCTTTCTTAACAACCCATTGCTACTTCCAGGTATCTATTGGGTCATTGGCATCTATTTCCCAAACATAATTTATTAATTCAAAACAATATATGAATACATATGTTCATTGCAGCACTTAATTTGATAGAAAAACTATAGAAACAATCAAGAAGTTTTGGTATATGGTTGGATAATATTGAGCTTTAGAAAAGGACAATGCTATGCAACTTCTACAAATTTAATAGAACTAGAGGATGATTAAAATGAGTCAGAAGTGAAAGAAACATACAGATCTCTTTCATATGTTGTATTCCAAATATATTATTAAATTATACAGTAATTAGACACAATAAGAGGCCAAAGACAACAAAATTGGAAAGCTGGCTTATACATTGGTCCATCAAACTGAATTAAGAGTTGAGGAGGGGAGGGGCTTTGTTGAACACCAGTTGAAAGAAGTGGGTATTCTTGTTGCTGAAATGGTATAGGGATGAAATACGTCATACTGTTAATGAATGCTGTTAATAAAGGCATAATATTTAATACATATTATAAAATAAAAAATAATAAATTATAGTTTTATTTAATACTGAAGATATTTTATATATCATTCTATTTTAATAAGTATTTTTATTCTAAATAGAAGAAACAAAATGCCTGACACAGGTTCAGGAACTTAGCTAAATTTATACAGTGAGTAAGAAAAAAATTTGAGACATCAAGGAAATCTGACACTTTTACCTAACAGTTGAACTTTATAATTTTAATTTTGTATTATGCTATGACTGAATATCTGAGGATTTTAGGTTGATCTGACTATATAGTTAATTAAAGTAGCTAATATTATAGGGATGAAAAATGTATAGGAAATTCTCTGCAAGTTTCAGTTCCCTATCTTTATAAATAAAATACCCTTCAAATGGAGGTACTTATACAAAATTTTATATACACATTATAATTAAATATACATTTACTTATTTATAGTTGTAAGTCCCTATATATTTATAAGCATTACATATGAGATATGTTTGTCAATCAAAACTATTCTCATTTCTATATATTTATGGTTTTCACAAGGACAATACAGTGCTTCAATAAAATAAATCATTTAAAAGAAAAAAAGCAATCTAACTATAAATTTAGCAAACAAAATAAAAAGAACCTTGAATGTTTTAGTAACCATTATAATATCCTTTATGTCATGTTGGATTCCCCAATGAATTCTTTCACACCTATCAAGAGGAACTAATACCAATTCTTTTCAGGCACTTTCATGAAATTGAAGAAACAGGAACACTTCCAAAGAGTTTTTATGAAAAGCTAACATGTCTTTGATACAAAACCAGAGATGCTGCCAGAAGTGATAGTACAGTAAGAAGGGTGTTTGCCTTGCATGCAGCTGACACAGGTTGCTTGGCATCCCATATGGCACCCTAATTACCAGGAGTAAGTCTTGAATGCAAAGCCAGCATTAAACCCCGAATACTGGTTGGTGTAGCCCCCAAATAAACCAACTAAATATTTCTATATCTTAAGAAATTAATTTATATCTACCATTTTTATAATTAAGGAATGTTGATGAACTTAAATTGTTTTCTTTTTTTTGTTTGTTTGTTTTTTTGTTTTTTTGGTTTTTGGGCCACACCCAGTGACGCTCAGTGGTTACTCCTGGCTATTTGCTCAGAAGTCGCTCCTGGCAGGCGCGGGGAACCATATGGGGAACCGGGGGATTGAACCGAGGTCCGTCCTAGGTTAGCGCAGGCACCTTACCTCCAACGCCACTGCCCGGTCCCCAAATTATTTTCTTTTTTATTTTCTTTAGCCTTTATACTCTCTTGAAGAATCTAATATATAACAGTTAAAATATATATATGAAATATATGATCATATCAATAGATACAGAAATTACCTTCAATAAGGTCCAACACCCATTCATGATAAAAACTCTCAACAAGATGGGAATGGCCTTGACCTGTGAGATACTAAGATCTCTAGTTACAGAGGTCTGAGTTTGTCACCAATGAAGAGCAGAAGTCTTCCATACACCACAAAAGCACTGAGGGGAGAGTAAATGAATATGCAAGAGGTCTATGCTTAATCCCATGACATTATACTTCAAGAGTGGAGAAACCCGGTATCTCTTAGGCCAAGGGAATTCCCTCTAATGTCCCCATTATTTACTGTGCCTATTTGGGGGGCGGGGAACACAAAATAATCTTTTTAATTTATTATCTTTTTATTTTTTTAATTCTTTGTCTTGATGTGGATATGGAAATTGGTAAGTTGGTGTCTCCATTATTTTTTTCCTTTTTTTTTTTTGGTTTTTGGGCCACACCCGGTGACGCTCAGGGGTTACTCCTGGCTATTCGCTCAGAAGTCGCTCCTGGCAGGCACGGTTTCCTTTTTGTGCTCTGCCATGTTTATATTTCAGGACCTTGGCTGTTATGCGGCACTTGTCTTTATTGATGTAGTGCTCATTTGATATTCTATTTGATACTTCTTTTTGTAGCAAACGCCTTACCTCCATGCTATCTCCCGGACCCCTCTTTTTGTAATGTTGTGATGTTTCAATTCCTTGTTTTCTTTCCTCTCTCAAACAGAGGTTGAGAGCCTCTAGAAGGACTCTGCCCATTTTCGGCTTTTTTGATTTTTACCTCATTTTATTGCTTTTCTTTTCTTCAAACAAAGCCACATAACTTGAACTATCTAGTTCAGCCTCTCAAATAGAGGGGGAAGCAAGGGAGAGTACCAGGACCAAACATGTATACTCACTAAGTAGAAAGCTAGACACAGAGGGGACCACTTATTCTAACAGCCCGAGCGGTAAGAGTGGGGGATATGAGATGCAGGGTGGGAACGGGGGTGGATGGAGGGCAAATTTGGTGATGGGAATTCCCCTAATTCTATGTAAATAAGTACCTAAAATATTACTGTGAAAGATATGTAAGTCAATATGGTCAAAATAAAAATTTATAATTAAAAATATGGGAATGAAGGAACTTTTCTCAATATAGTCAAGATCAATTTCCTCAAGTCATGGCAAATATTATACTTAAAGGGGACAAACTAAGAGCTTTTCCTATAAAATATGGTGAAAAAGAAGGTTACTCCTCTCACCACTGCAAACTAACATAGTACTAGAAGTTCTTGCCTTACCAATTAGGCAAGAAAAAGATATCAGGGCATTCAGATAGAAAAGAAAGAAGTCAAGTCATCACTATTTGCAGCTGGCATGATACTATATTTAGAAAATCCAAAAGACTACCAAAGGGCTTCTAGAAACAATAGATTTGTATAGCAAAGTGACAGGCTACATAATTAATATGCAAAAATCAATTGTCTTTTTATACACCAAAAATGATAGAGAAGAAATAGACATAAAAAGAACAATCCTATTCACATTATGCCACAAAAACTCAAATTCCTTGGAATTAACTTATATTAAGAGTTGAAGGATCTATACAAAGGAAATTACAAAACACTGCATCAAGAAATAAAGAGGACACACGGAAATGGAGACACCCTATTCATGGGTTGGGAGTATTTAAATTATTATAATGGCAATACTCCCCAAAACATTGTACATATTTAATACAATCCCTTTAAAAATGCCCATGATCAAGCACTTTTAAAATGCATTTTAAACAATAAACACCCACAGATAGCTAAAGAAACCCTTGGGAAAAATAAGATGGGAGGCACCACTTTCCCTAACTTTAAATTATACTAAAAGAAATAGTCATTAAAATATCATAATAGTGGAAAAAAGACAGACTTTCAGATCAGTGAAATAGACCTGAGTATTCAGAGAATCTTTCTCAGACATATAATCAATTAATCTTTGATAAAAGGGCAAAGAAAGCAACATGGAGCAAGGAAAGCTTCCTCAACATATGATGCTGTGACAACTGGTCAGCTACATGCAAAAATAAAGTGAACATGGACCTCCATCTAACACTATGTACAAAGGTCAAATCCAAATGGATTAAATACCTTGATATTAGACCCAGAACCATAAGGTATATAGAAAAACATGTAGGTAAAACAGTTTATGATGTTGAGACAGATGGCATCTTTGAGGAGGAAACATCACTGTCCAAAGAAGTGGAAGCTGAGATAAACAAATGAGACTATATTAAGCTGTGAAACTTCAGCACCTCAGAGGATATAGTGTCTGGTATACAAAAGCTACCCACGAATGGGCTAATAACTAAGATATACAAGGTACTGATAAAATGTAACCAAAAAAAATCTGACCCATCAAAAAATGGGGAGAAGAAATGAACAGATAAGTCCTCAAAGAAATACAAATGGCCAAAAGACACTTAAAATGCTCCACATCACTAATCAGGGAGAAACAAATCAAAAGGAAAATGAGGTACCATCTCAATCCACAGCAACTGGCTCACATCACAAAGAACAAGAACAATCATTGCTGGCAGTGATGTGAGAGGAATGGAATTATTTACTGCTGGTGGAATTGTCTTCTATTTCGGGTTATGGGAAACAATATGGTGACTCCTCAAATAACGTGAAATTGAACTCACATATTATCCAGCTATACCACTCTTAGGAATTATGTTTTAGAAATACAAAACTCAATAAAAAATGACTGCTGGGGCCAGGCGGTGGCACTGGAGGTAAGGTGCCTGCCTTACCGCGCTAGCCTTGGCTGGACCGCGGTTCGATCCCCCGTGCCCCATATGGTCCCCCAGGCCAGGGGCAACTTCTGAGCGCATAGCCAGGAGTAACCCCTGAGCGTCACTGGGTGTGACCCAAAAACAAACAAACAAAAAAAAAAGAAGAAAATGACTGCTACACACCTATATTTATTTCAGCTCTATTTATAATAGCCATAATCTGGAAACAACCAGATGCCTGACAACAGATGAGAGAGTAAAGAAACTGTGGTACATATGCACAATGGAATACTATGCAGCCGTCTGGAAAAATGAACTCATAAAATTTTCTCATACATGATGGACATGGAAACTATTATGATGAGTGAAATAAGCCAGAGAGAGAGCTAGACAAGAATAGTCTCACTAATCTATGGTGTTTAAGAAAAATAAAAGGCAGTATGATAATAATACCCAGAAATAATAAAGATGAATTTTGGAAGCACCAGCCCATGATATGAAACCTACCACAAAGAGTGCTGAGTGCAATTAGAGAAATAACTACACCAACAACATCAGGAAAATGGTAGCGAGAGAAATCGAATGATCGTCTTTTTAAAATTTTTATTTATATTTTTGGTTTTGGGGTGAAACCTGGTAGTGCTCAGGGGCTACTCCTGGCTCTAAGCTTAGAAATTGCCACTGGCAGGTTTGGGGACTATATGGGTTGCCTGGATTCGAACCTCCATCCTTCTGCATGCAAGACAAATGCCCTACCACTGTGCTATTTCTTCGGCTCCTTAGAATGCTTGTCTTGAAGATAGGCGGGTTCTATGGGGGATGGAGGTGCAGCACATTGATAGTAGTAAGGTTGCGCTGATGAAGGAGGGTGTGCTTTTTATGACTGAACCCCACTTTCCAACATGTTTGTAACCATGGTGATTAAATAAGGATATTGTAAAAAATTAAAAAGAAAATCTATTTTGGGAAAATATTTTTAAACATATCTGTCTTTGATATCAAATAAGATTAATATGTGAATGGAAATCTTACAAGATTGATTAAAGAAACAGAAATTTCATACTGATATCACTTCTTTAGATATTCCTGCCTTACATATTGTAACCAAGTGTAATGTGATTGAATACTTTATATCTAATTTCTATAAAAATATTTATATTAATATCTAAAGCAACCTCCAAAGAGGGAACAGAGAGGGGTTGCATGTGATGCCAGAAATCAAATACATGTGGACTCCTCACCCTCCACTCAGCTGTTCAAATTTTAATTTTATGTCAGAGAGATAGTAGAGCAAGTAAGGGGACAGCCTTGCACACAGTAACTCAGGTTCAATATAGATACCACATAGAATTCCTGTAGATTCACCATTACTATTCTTTGAGCACAGAGCCAGAAATAAATCCCAAGCACAGAGCCAGGAAGGGGTAAACCTCTAGTACTGCCAGGTATAAATTAAACCACTAAAACATATAAGAATACCACAATGAATTTATTAAATTTTTAAATATTTTATAGACACAAATTTATGCTTTAAAGAAAAGTAAATTTTCTAGTAATAATATTTAGCAATATTGCTAAATTAAAGTTGTGTAATTGTTTAAAATTTGCTGTTATGTTTAAAATTTATTACATGATTGGCTAATATGAATTTCTCTATACAAATAATTTTGGAAAAATGAACAAATGTTATATCTCCAACAGTGAAACCAAATGACAACCTTGAAGAAAATGGGTTTAAATATATTTACTCTTTTTCTTTTTCCTTTGTTTCCTTCTTTCCTTACCTCTTTATTTTTTTACTTCTTATCAATTTTAGGAAACTTGGTCTATAGTACCATTGATAATAGAACTTTATGTATAACTCAATCAAATAATACACACTTCTACAGAATGTTTACTTTCCTCCAAAATTGCCCCTCATCCTTCTCTCCCATTCTCTCTTCCTCTGTAAACTCCATACTAAAAACATTTTGAGTTTCTGTTGACTTTGGTTATTTGTTGCTCCCCTATTTTGTTTCTTTACATACCATATACGTAAGATCATTACTTGCCTGTTCCTCTTTTACATAACAGCATATAGCACCTTTTTAGAGTTATTTCAGTTACCTTAATTCCTTTTGATTCAACTGTTAATGGAATTTTCATTTATTGATTTACCAATTCATTGTTCATATTTTTAATGCAATATAAGTTTTTATATTAAATGTGAAGTCTGTAATTTTACTATGTTTATATACTGTAACTAAAAGTTTTGGGGATCTTTTATAGAGTTTTAGTTATATATATCAAAATTTTTGCAGTTATGATAGAACTTCTTTTGCAAATTGAATTCATTTTATTTCTTTTTATTTGTTAAATGATATAGTTGGAATTCTAATGTTCTCTTGAATAGTAGTAGTACTGATAGTAGACATATTTGTCTCATGCTGATCTTAGAGAAAAAATATTTTCATAATAAATATGATGTTAACTGTGAATTTATTATATAAGACATTACATTGAGACAAGTTTTTTCCTTAGTTTGTCTAAGATATTTTTCTTAAACATATAAAAATTCTGTCAAAAGTTTTCTCTTTATTTATTT